>JAOTRR010000010.1:22994670-23013133 GCA_028570945.1 Gogo arcuatus | reverse complement strand
CTTTACTGTGCAAAAAGGAAGCCTTATGTTAACTGTGTCCAGAAGCGCTGTCGACTTCTCTGGGCTCAGAGGCATCTGGGATGGACCATCACACAGTGGAACTGGGAATTGTGGTCTTTTTTTTTGTTCTTTTTTTTTTTAAGAAATGGATTAAATCATGAAGTGGGTCAATTGTTACATGCATGACAAGCTGCTTTAAAAAAAAAAGTTATTATTAACTTAAAGAAGAGGATGTTGTTTCACTGAAGGTCTAAAATTGTAGGTAACTATAAATAGTGTGGTGTTTTTTAATTAAAACAGTTGCAATTGTTAGCAAATAGTTGTTTTAATAAAAGAGAAATAACACGTGCTGTTATTGGAAAATAATCAACTTTGTGCGAGGCTATATAACACCCATGCATCGCTGATTATTTTCCTTGTCCCAGCTTGTTCCAGTGTGTTTTATTCCTTAATAATAGTTTTGTAGTCCAGTGCAAAACTACTGAAGCAACCCTCAGACGTGAACCATGTCTTGGCTAATCCACGACATGTCCTGGTGTATGTTTTGTAGAGTAGGTTAACTCTTAACTTGTGTGCACAGGCAGGGCAAGCCGATGGACCTGAGGCCCTCGCCACAGAACAAACACAAATCGGAGCTCCATTTGGCCTGTTGCTCCTTTCTCACTGGTACACTATTAAACTGCCTTGTTCATCTATTAACATAAAACTGATTATTATGTAATCAGCTGATACAGAGGGCACAGAGTCTGACTACTTGATCATAACTGAGTAGCTGGTAGTTGATAGCTGTGAAATTGCCGTAATTGCTTAATCTCTTATCACGGGTTATGACGCAATTGAAAAATCGGTCCACAATTTTCCATTTACCCCATATGTCGTGGATCAGCCAAGACATGTTTGCTCATCTTCGATGTTTACTGCTTTAGATGTACACTAGAGATATGAGGATAATGTGTGAATTTGTGCATGTATTTATATGAATGATTTTGGGTGACTTTATATTGCTTGTTATACCACAGTTCTGTTGAGTGCTCCATCCTGATTGATCAGAACGTGATGTTTAGTTTTCTATAAAAGCAACGTGGCAGTATCATATCATATAGCAGAAATCAAGATTCACTAGACCAGGCAATGTTTTTCCAGTCTGTTCAGTTTGGGTGAGCCTGAACCCACTGTCACCTGAGATTCCTGTTCTTGGCTGACAGACGTGTAACCTGTAGCCCATCTGCCTCAAGGTTTGACAACTTGTGTGTTTAAGATGCTTTTCTGCTCACTACGGTTGTAAAGAGTGGTGGTGGTGGTGTGGTGTGTGTGTGTGTGGTGTTTTGTTTTTTTTTTCCTTTCCCCTTCCCCTCTCGAGTTACTGTCCTTCCTACCCATCTGGCTATCAGGCTCTGCAGGCATTGCTCAGCAACAAGGTGTTTTCCGTCCATAGAACTGTTGCTCGCTGGATGTTTTTGGCACCACTCTGTGTAAACTCTGTGAGAGGTGTGTGTGTGTGTGTGTGTGTGTGTGTGTGTGTGAATCCCAGGAGATCAGCAGTTTCTGAAAGACTCAAACCAGCCTTTCTTTCACCAACAAATATGCCATGGTCAAAGACAATGTCACTTTTTTTCCCCCATTCTGATGTTTGATATGGACATTACTGAAGCTCCTGACCTGATTCTGCATGATTTTATGGCAGATGATTAGCTGACTGGATAACTGTATGGCATGAATGGGCAGGTGTTCATAAAGAGGGATATCATGAAACTGTATGCTAGTGTTCATAGGAATTTCAAGCTATCACTCCCCACAGCGTGTCTAGCTGTACCTTACAGTGTATTGTCTCTCACTCTCACCATGTGAATGCTAACCCAGCATGCATGTAGCCTCTAATACAGCCAGCCCTTTGATCAGTTTTACAGAAAAAAGCTGGACCAAGATTTATCTATGAGCACACCCCAGTGATTGGCCTTCACACTAGAGAATGTGTAACTGACAAAATGGCACAGATGTGAAGTGATGAGGACTTTGTGACTTATTCAACCGAGAAACAGGAGTGTGAAAATGGGTTAAAAAAAATAGTAAAGATATTACTTTGCAGAAGTTTGAATTTCGTTCGTAATTACTTCGGTATGTACAAATACTGTACAAATGTGACTAGCATCATTACAATGCTCTGGTTCCACTCTTCCTTGTGATGTTTCATGTCTATACAATAAGTTCATGAGTAATTCAAACAAGAATAATGTGTGTGGAGATGGACGCAGAGCTGTATGTTCGTTCAAGAGATTGTAACTGACTGATTAAATTTGATATAAATTCAAAATTATTTTTCTTGCTAACTCTTTGTTGCATAGAAAAGGAACTAGCATTGTTGGAAAGGTCAAATCGTGCCGGTTCATGTAACATGCGATTCACTTTGTTGTGATAAAAACTTTGAGCAATTCAACCAAGAAGAAGGGGTGTGAATTTGGATGCAGTTTGCGTCAGTCGGGTTCTAAGGGTTAATATCGTCGACTGTATATAGAATGGACCACGTATCATCTCGAAAAAGTGAAGCCACTACATGTCTAGTGCCCCTGCTGGCTGGTTACAGTATAGTTTTTAGCACCGCCCATCCCCATGAGTTTCAATGACAAAATAGCCTCTTTTTTTTTTTTTTCTTTCCTCCTCCCCCCATGTCACTTTTCTCATCTAAACTGTCTTTTCATCTACAGTGTCTTAATTCAAACAGTCAGTTTCCCCTATGCTGATATCTGCACATTTTTTATTTTCCCCCAGAAATGAGTTTTCTGTAAAAAACTTTACTATAAAGTAAGAAGGCGTGGATACACTTGATTGACAGCATTCCCGGAAGAGACCGGCTCCAGCTCGGAAATTGCACTCTGTCTGTTCATTACATGTACTTTACTTATTTTAATGTTTTGGTTTTTTTTTTACTTCACCATTGGATTCACTGTCTTATTCGTACTTATTTGAACTTTTATGGACACATGCACTAATATAAACTGTTAGCAATTTCTATTAAAAACGTTTGAAACATTGAGAGGTTTCATAGGAAAATTGCGCTAGCTACCTAGCCATATAGCAACCTTTATTTCGGTATTAACGGCATCCAGCTATCGAAATTTGCCATTTGCTGGTCAGTGAACACATACACTACCAATAACTTTGGGATGAATTTTATAAGTAGGTGTCCCAAATAATGAGTTTTTAACTGTCCATGCACTGCTGACTGTTGTTAAACCAGCTGCTCTTCCTGAAAAGACAGTTAATCTGTCTGCGAATTTCCAGTTCATGTCCAAGTGATAAGTCCTTATTAGATGCATCCGTATTAATGAAATATCGCCAGCTGAAACTATTTAAGCTCTCTGGATAAAATAAAGAGAATTGGAGAATGTGATCATTCATCTGATAATTTGTAACAGAGAAAGGGGCATGCCTCGCAAAGGAGTGACATCACAACTCGGCTCTACTGCGCAGACTCTGGCTGCAAATTTAACAACAGGGCGGAACATAATTTCCATGATGATGAATGTACTGGATATAACCTTTACTGTATTGTATTATTGCCAAAAGTCTGTTTTTAATTTACTATTGCAGGACGGCCGACTGCTGTTAATTGCACAGGTTATGGTATGCAACAGCCAACCAATGCTGCAGTCGCAATCGCGTTCCTTTTTCTTGCATCTCTAGTTTGAATATAATGCATACAAGGTGAGTTGTGTGTTATGCTATGAGCCTTGTGGTTGATCAGTGTTCATACAAACAAACGCATGCCAGTGGGTTTGGTCCAAATAATGCCGATGGTTTTAACAATGAACACCAAGGCTTCATCAGTGGGGCATTGATACGTCACACTATGTGTAGCACATGCAGTAAGTACAGTAAGGTATTTTATGCAGCTCAGTATGTTCATATCTTACAGCTGGAAATGCGACAGATCTCTTAAGAAGTGTTGCAAAGTTATAAATGTAACGTGTGTGTGTGTATACTGTTTCCTCGTTGTGTTATTGGTTTGGACCAAATGATCAAAAGTGGCATATTGAGCCATAAATCATGTTACAGACCATCTCAGGAAATTACATATCAGAGCTGAAGGGTTTCCATGGAAACAGCAGAAGTGATAAGTCACAATGAGCCGTATTAATGAAGGGAGAATGTTTCCAGACGGCAGGAATTAGGTCACGTATAAAAAGGATTTTCCCTTTTATTGTCAGGACGTGCTGCAGAGGCGTTCTGCTGTGAGGAATGTCAGCCATTTTGAGGCGTAGCTTCATTTCAGTGCATTTAATATGATCTTAACATGCAAGTCTATTTCATCCCCCTCCCCCATTTCATGCTTATGCCATTGGCTGTCATTTCCATCACTATTTATAATCTTACCGTGACCTTTCTTCCCCCCCCCCCCCATGATGATGAACACTATATAATGAAAAAATGTACTACATATTTACCTGTACCATGCCTGGTTCCTTGCATTTCTGCTCACAACTTTTTTTTTTTTTTTTTTTTTTTTTTTTTTTTTTTTTTTTTTTTAATTTTTGAAATTTCAAGTTCAGTACCCAAATGTGCAGACAAGCTTCATTTCACCACTTAACCCCTAAGCTCTAATGCCTAACCTTGAATCCTAAACTTCTCCCAGATGTAAAGTGGGTAAAAATTAACCTGGTTAATGTCAAAAAGGACCCGCCAGAAAAATGTCACGGGACACATGAGCCATGTTTCATTATCCTCAACCGTAATGTCTAAATCCTTACCCCTAAACCTAGTACCCAGAAGCACTTTAGTAAAGATTTCTGTCTCATAGAAATGTTTTCTTTTCTCTTTTTCTTCTTCCACCAGGATGTCCCAGTACACAGACGAGCCGCGCTTCACCATCGAGCAGATCGATCTGCTGCAGCGGCTGCGGCGGAGCGGCATGACAAAGCCCGAGATAGTCCATGCACTGGACACACTGGAGCGTCTCGACCGAGAGCACGGAGACAAGTTTGGGCGCCGTGGCTCCGCCTCCTCCTCCTGTGGCCCTGCTCCCTCTGTATCTGACCCCGCCCCTTCACATGGCACCAATGAAAGCTCCAGCTCCCACATGGCCGTCTCTACTGCCACCACCGCCACGCAGACTCAGTTCCTGTCCCCATCACCAAGCAACAGTTACGCCACCTCACCACCCGTCTCACTGGTCGCTGTGACGCAAAATGGGACGGCAAACGGGAAACTGTCTCCACCCCGTTACCCGGCAGGAAACACGGCAGCGGCCGTGGCGGTGAGGCCATATGGGTTCGATGGGACGGAGGAAGAGATGGATGTTGACGACAAGGTGGAGGACCTAATGAGGTCAGTGATCAGAATAACTGTTTACTGTCAAATTATTTCCATGATTAACTTCTTAACATTATTCATAGCATAAGTGAAAAGGGGGGAAAAGCATGAGTATCAGTTTTGATTGGGGGGGGGGTTAAATCTAATGAACAATAGTAGTAGTACACAGCACAATGTAACTACTGACCCTAGCAATCGGTTTTAATTATTGTTGGGGTCATGGATCGTCATATTTAAAAAATCGTCATAATTAAACATTAATTACTGTTGGTTTTAATTATACAGTTCAGTAGTGTACCTGATGTTAGCTATCATGCAAACAAGTTTCATGACTAAAGATTTTAATAAAGCTGTAAATTAGTTTAATTGATATTTAGCTTGTTAGTGAACTTGGATCCTAGATTTAATTAGTGAGGTAAAGTTAAAATGAGCTAATCTGACTAGATATTGTAAAGAATGGAAATTTAGTACTTGGCTATCTAGCTAGCAGTCTGAAGGAATGCTGAATAAAACTTAGCGTTTAGGAGTGTTGTTCAGGTAAGATATACAGTTATTTTTGTTAAAATTAGTTGTTTCTAAGTCAACATTAAAGTGTTAAAGGTGCATATTGTCTCGATGATAAAAAAAAAAAAAGTTATATAACTTAATAAACTCATGCTGTTTGCACAGTAGTTTAAGTATCTTCTCAGTATTAGTTACCAGCTGGGATTCACTGGGATTTGTGAATTAGTGTCGAATGGTAGCAACACGACTGGACTTGATTTTATGTCATGAAGACCCTCACTTTAGGAGTTTCACCAGAAGGTGAGAAGAGAAACACCTTCAACATAGTATAACACAAGTCCAGGCTTGGATCAGTATGGGAATTTTTAATAGGTTTCCTGGTTAAGCCAGGTGTAGGGTTTCATGCCAAGTTGTGTAATAACCCAGACTGAGACATATGGCATAATGAAGGTTTTATTGTCTGCACAACTTATTTTTTTTTTTTTTGTCTGTACAGCAGAGTTTTTGTCGAACAGGAAAATACAACAGAGTAAAAGAGAATCAACCTAAAACCTAAGAGTACAGACTGAACTATTAACTACATCATGTTTCTTTTAAAGAATTAACAAATAGGGAGAAGCATCACTGTGAGGGAAACGTAAATTAGTTTAAATGATGTCGCTCACACCAATAACGTCCTTTGGATTAAAGGATAAAAGATTAGCACAGCTGTATTTGCGCTGTCTCGTACACAAACACGCTGCTGGACTTTTTTTCTGAAATAGTTCAGTTGAAAAAATGTACCGTTTCCCCCCATACTTTTGTCTGAACTGTCACCACATTGTACCACCAGTGTATGTGTACTGATAGTGGGTGTGGATGGTCCCACAGTGACTATGCTAAAGTTGGAAAAAAGAGAAAACCGTACATTGTGTAATTAGTTTCAGATCAAGTCTTGGAGAAACAGCTAGATAAATCCTTCCTAATGCTGCACTTCAGCCTTGATCCAGTTTAGACGAGTTTCATGCAGAATTCATTGGACATTTTTCATGAAGTTTAGCATGACGTTATCTAGCAATGAAGTTTGATTTGATTATTTCCATGGTAAAATTATTGGTGGACTGGGATGGAATTATTTGCCAAACCTGTGAATGATTAAATACCAGGAGGTACCACATGCTTGGTGGTCCCACTTCTTCAGCACTTAATTTACTGGTGGAAATTTGGCTTTCTGTAAGTGTATGGAAATCCACATGCCAAATGTCATAACCCTTAATAGCACTCAGCAAATTTTGCACAATTCAGACAGTTTATTTCAGTCTCTCTATGTGGTGACAAAAGTAACTTCAAAAAAAAAAAAAGGATATTTGGAGCACTGAACAGATGCAGATAGTGTCATTGCATTACACCCCTAGCATGGATGATGTATGACCTTTTCGGTATCGAACACTAGCCAGACTCGAACATTATCTTTTATATGCGATGTGAGAGGAAACACCACACCCAGTTGTTTAGGCAAACACAATATGTTGCCTCGGATACTCTTTGGAAAAGGTTGACTGCTTTGATAGGTGTGCCCAACGCAGGAATTTATATATTGTTTGTATATATTTGTTTGTTTGTTTGTTAATTAACTAGCTTGACATATTTTGTTACTATGTTAGCTACCATCTTTTTGGCCTAGTCAGTTAGGTTTCTGGACAACCAGGACATGGGACTGGACAGCACATTGGAGCTTTTAAATGCTCACTGGGGTGGATAATTGAATTAAGATTAGCTAATGGATTTATGATTTGTCCAACCCTGACCACATTTGTAGAAACCACCAGACACAGAAGAAATACCCTCAGTACTTGGAAGTGTAATTAAACCGGTAGTTACATTGCATTATCAGGGAGCTGATTTTGTGTGTGCGCCCGTGTGCGCGCGTGACCAAGCCACCAGGGGCATAAAGCTACTTTTAAAAATTGCTTTCCGAATGCTTCTTTGTATATGTATCTGTCTGTTTAGGAGGGACAGCAGTTTGGTGAAAGAAGAGATCAAGGCTTTTCTGGCTAACCGGCGCATCTCTCAGGCAGTGGTGGCCCAGGTCACAGGTTAGTGGGCGTGCTCTTCATTTGCACCTTTACTTTTAACCTGCTGGTCATCATCAGGCACTCATTTTTAACCTAGTGGGTCTTCGTCAGGTCCTCAATTATAACCTGCAGGTCCTTATTCTGCCCCCATATTTAACCTACTAGTCTTTATCTGGTCCTTAATCTTAATCTGCTGGTCTTCATCAAGAATTAAATTGTAACCTAGTGGTCTTTATCAGGTCCTCACTTTTAATCCAGTGTTTCAGGATCAGACACTGGATCGAATACAGGCTTCGGATTTTAGTCTTGCTTAGAGATCTTAGGAAAACATTTCTTCTTCTTTACTTTAAATACAGGTTAACAAATGATTACGGAATTGCTATTTTTGTTTAGATGTAATTTCTCTCTCTCTCTCTCTCCCCCTCTCTCAGGAATCAGTCAGAGTCGGATCTCCCACTGGCTCCTGCAGCAGGGATCCGATCTGAGTGAGCAGAAAAAGAGAGCCTTCTATCGCTGGTATCAGCTGGAAAAGACCACTCCAGGTTAGACGTGCTTGTGTGTGTGCAGTATGAACTCTGAAAGTCGAAGTTTGAACTTCGTAATTAGTTTCTTACTATTATCTATAACTTCTGTGCTGACTGACTGTACTTTTTCTTTTTTCAGTTAACAGATTGTGAAATTTGGTTTTGTGCCCTTTCCTTTTTTCTGCTTATTTCAGTCTGATTTTTTTCTTTCTTTTTTTTTTCTTTCCCCAAGAACACATTTTTTAATAATATTTAGTATTGACACTTGGGCCCAAGACAGTTTCTGACAGTGTTTGTATAAAAATATATCAAAGTAAAATGCATTTAATCAGCTGATCACAATCACGTGATAATAGACAGTTTCATGTCAGGAAGGTAAAGCTCATTCTAAACCATTTTATTAAACCAGACGCTATACACGCACCACACATTGCGGTGCCATGCTCTGCTCTTCACTAGTATTTTTGTCTTCCGGTTACTTGGCAAAGTTTCACTGGAGTGCACACCAACTGCAGTTTTGCTGCTTTCTCTAGAGTCTTGCACTGTCTCTAGAGTGCTTTTTGCACTCTTAAAAAGCGTCCGGTGAGCAGCAGTTCTGCAGTCAGAGGAGAATAGGTACACTGATTCGAGCTGACAGGACATCTATGGTACCTCAAACAACTGCTGTTTACAACTGTGGTGAGCAGAAAAGCATCTCAGAACGCACAGCATACCAAACCTTGAGGGGGATGGGCTACAACAGCAGAACACCACACTGGGTGTTTCCACCTGCAGAAATGCTGCTCACTGGATATCACTTCTGATATTATTATTGTTATTATTATTATTATTATTATTATTATTATTATTACTACTACTACTACTACATATTTTAATAATAATCCTCTGTTTTTTCAGGTGCTACTCTGAACATGCGTCCTGCCCCCATGGCCCTGGATGAAATTGAGTGGCGTCAGACTCCGCCCCCAATAAGTTCAGCCACAGGCAGTTTCCGCCTGCGCAGAGGCAGCCGCTTCACCTGGAGGAAGGAGTGTCTCGCTGTGATGGAGAGGTGAGCGTGAGAGCGAGACTGCAGACACACATGCCATGGACACATGGAATAATTTGGTAAAAATGCATGTGAATTAAGCATCAGTTCTTTTGGTAAATGTATGTGAATGGCCACTTTAGCATCATTTCAGCTTGCTTATCATTTGGAATGAGTCATTTCTGTTACTTCTGTTCCTTCCACCTCACCAGTTATGGGTAAATTTTGTAGTCTGTGCTTTTGTTTATTTTCTGTTTATTTTAATTTTTGTTACTTTCTTGTTTAATTTTTGGCATGAGTGCTCTGGAAACAGATCTTCATGACCCACTGCTACATAAACAATTCAGACATTACAGTATACTTGGCAACCTGAAACCACAGAAAGAAAAAAGTATTAAAAGCACATTTTCCATGATAAATGTTTTTAGGCTTTTGTGGATGTTTTTTATATTTACATTTCTATGGATTTAGTGCTCATCCTGACGTAAATTTGAAGCTAAAGAAATGTACTGTGCAGGGAGGTGATTTTTCTGGATTAATCCACGATTTTGGGTTGTTGTTTTTTTTAAACCTGAAAATGTGATCCAGGTGGTATGGTACGAGCTGCTACATCTATAGTCTGAAGTGCGTGAAGATTTCTTTCCTTGTATCCAAAAGGATGTTTGTTTGCGTCCAACTTGAGCTCAACGTGCCCAATTCCACACCTGCGCCGGCACGTGGGAGGATGTTTTAAAGGGAAGCTCTGGTATTTTTTATTTTTGTAATCCTGGGCCCTGTTTTCCCCATCTTTTTGGGTCCGAATTTTTACTAGGGACGAAAACGATCAAAATTGGTCCAGTATTGAGTTAAAACGCTATAACCGGCAACCGCAGAACAGCTATACAATGTAATTCTATGGGGCAATCATGTGCGTCAAAGTAAAGTGCTTGTTTTGGCCACTGACAAGCTCATAATGTTGTTATAAGTGTCTTACAGCATGGAAAGGATTCCTACAGAGAAACTGTAGAAAATTACTGTTTCTTACAGTCACTGTTTTACCCTTCTCTTCTTCCGGCCTCTGACGCAGCGCCCAATTCTGTGCCTGTAGTCTGTTATCGCACGGGGATGTTTTCTGATGTTTACAAAAGAAGTCGTCATGCAGAATTTGTGAGGACTATTACTATTTTCAAAGTAATGCCAGAAATATTATGCTGATTGCAACAATATGAATGAGTGTCTGGCACCATGGAAAGGATCCCTACTGTGATAGACCTGTATCAAAACATAGAACAGCCCCCATGTGATGATCAATTAGCATATGGGGTAAAAATTTAAAAGGCGTATTCTTGCCCTTCATAGCTACTTCAATGACAACCAATATCCTGATGAAGCCAAAAGAGAGGAGATCGCCAACGCCTGCAATGCTGTCATACAAAAGCCAGGTAGGCAAATACTGTACAAACGCATGTATATAAGTGATATAGTCTATTTAGCACTGTGACCACACCTTGGAGGATTTGCATCATTTGTGGCAGAGCTTAGTCCAGTCCATGGTGACCACCCTGGCGGATTCTTGCTCCATGAACAAAATGTCGGCACAGTTTTCAGACATCTGGGTCATTTTAAAAATCTCGTAGTAGTACATGTAGGCAGTTGGATTTGTGTTGGAATGTCAGTGAGCACATTATAGGTCAAAAGCATGAGATTTAGCTGATGTTTTGGTCTTTGCAGGGAAAAAGCTGTCTGACTTTGAGCGAGTGACATCATTGAAGGTCTACAACTGGTTTGCTAACCGCCGCAAAGAGATCAAGAGGAGGGCCAATATTGGTAAAGTGTTACCTCTGTTTCTTTAAGTACAATCACTGATCTGGTTTACACCTGGTCATTTCATGCATTTTGAGGATTACATCTGGAATAGGAAGATTTTATATAAAACTACAGGTATAAATGCAACCAAGGCACATCTAAAACATAAATCCAGTTGCTCGAACCACTTCAGGGGGTATTTGAAAATGAAGCCATTTTTACTCCATAACGTAATACCACATGATCCATGACCCCATACCCTTTTGCTAGATTCTGAATTTATCCTACTGTTGTTGATTGTTGAAGCAGTATGTTTAATAGCCAGAATGTTATCTGACTAGACCTCACTGTTGCAACAATTCACCCTTCAGTGGAGGCATTTCCTCACCACGCAAAAATCAGTGTTTTCAGCTTAACACCAAAATGGTTTGGTCTGCAAAAATATGTAACATCTTGCCATTAGACCAGTCGGCAGAGACACAGCAGTGGTGAGCCTTGCGCTGTTCTCTCTCCCTCTCCCTCCCTCCCTGTCCTGGTGACTGGTGTAATATTGCTTCCATAATGTGACATGTTTCTGATCTTAACTGCAAAGTTCCCAGGGAATCCCAACAGCAAGAATCATTGCATAGAGCACCTGGAAACAAGGAATACCACAAGAAGGTGGTTGCTAATTTGCATACTAACGACGATACAGAGCTAGGATTTCAGTCTGGCAAACTGAGGATGTATTTGACTACAAATTTAAATCCATGTGGTTCAAATCTGAATCCTGATTCAAGATGCATGTAACAACCAGGGGCAAACAGGGTCGATAATGAGGTCTTTCAGCGCAGTTTATGCACTATAAATTTGAGGTCATTTCTTCCTTATTAATTTACTTAAATTGTAAGTAGGACAGAAACAGCAGACAGCATGGTTGATAGAATTACCTTTTCAAATATGCCTTAATTTAATATATTATGTCCAACATGCTACTCAATCAGTAATGGCATTGCGGGGGAAAAAATCAAACATGGCACTCCTGCAGAGAGAACTACATAACTACCAAAAACATTGAGTTTTCTTCCAAACAGCTCAGCCCTGTGTTCCAGTGCTATTTCTAACACACCCTCACTGATGTCCCATCACCATTTTCCTGTGTGTCCTTTTTCCCATATTAAGGGCCATTTTCTTTCTTTTATGATTATTATTCTTTTTTTTTTAATTCAAGTAACTTTTGTCAAGCCCTTAAAAATAGAGTATCTCTGTAGATGAATGCATTTTAATTGGTATAACCTAAACTAGTGATACAGATTTATTATTTTGCACGTTTTATTACATCAGTTTATTTACCTCCTTCATTAACAGCATAGCCTCCTAAGAAGCACTGAAGCTGGAAATTTAATTTGTAATCTGTGTAGGACTGATATTGCAGGATTAGTTGACTGCTTGTATTGTCATGCACCCCTAGTGGACACTTGTAACATAGGGTTTGTATTCTTCCTAGGTTTGAGAGGAAAGTCAGAAAGGGTGTGTTATAAATGCACGAGGGCAGGTGTACAGATCGTAGATGAATGCATGTTTGGTCTCATGTGCCAGTCGCTTAGTGGGTTTTTAAGTAGCTTCAGATGTGTCATGGCAGGGTCTTTTTTCCAAGAAGCCACAATCCTGGAGAGTCACGGCATTGACGTGCAGAGCCCTGGAGGCCACTCCAACAGTGATGACATTGACGGCAACGACTACACCGAGCAGGTGAGGGATCAGCTGTAGATATTTACAACACAATATGCAATACAATGTTTGAATAATTGGTGGCTTTTAGATGGACCTGTGTGTGTGTGTTCCCGCCTTATGCCCAGTGTTCCCAGGATTGCCTCTGGATTCACTGCAAACCTTGCTAGGATAAATTGCACATTGAAGATGAATTAATATGATGCCCTGTATTTATCTATTTTCAGCATAAAGTGGGTGGGGCTTATCTTTTTTTTTTTTAATGTTTTTTGTCATTTTTTTTCTCTAGCTTGAGTGGTCTAATAGACCTCCAAAGTCAGCTAAAATGCCTGATTTCCACAGCCTCCACAAAAGAATGTGATCATGTGACCAGCCAGCGTGCTTGTGCTCTCTCTCTCTCTCTCTCTCTCTCTCTCTCTCTCTCTCTCTCTCTCTCTCTATATTATAAATAAATAAACAAAACTATGGGTTGCACAGATTTGGACCTCTGGTGTTCAAACAGTGCTATTGCATTAGATGCATAATTAATAGAATGCTGATATCCATGATGTGACTTACACATCGTCACATTTTTGTGTCACAAAATGTTATTACACCCCTTTTAAACATGGTATATTGGAGATGTTCTGTTGTGCAATGTAATTTTTTTTAAATTAATTACTACTGTAGCAAATGGGTCTTTCCCTCTCTCTCTATCTCTCTCTCTCTCTCTCTCTCTCTCTCTCTCTCTCTCTCTCTCCTATACTCACAGGCTTGTGATTTGCCCTACTTTGAGAAGAGACAGTTGGCCCGGCCGTTTGGTTTCTACAGGCTCGAGCCAACATCACCAACCCAGGTAAAGAATGAATGATGCAGCTATACAACTGTTTCAGAAACTATTTCAGCTGCTCCATGGTTTCATGTGTGGGTTTTTTTTTTTTTCTCCCCTCCCCCCCTTTTCTTCTTTCAGGATGACAGCACTAACCACGCAGACCATCAGGATCCCATCTCCCTCGCCGTGGAGATGGCAGCTGTCAATCACAGCATCTTGGCCCTGTCTCGCCCAGGGGGTGTGGCCAACGATATCAAAACGGAGGCGCTGGATGACGACTGAGGAGGGTCTGATGGATGGAGGTGTGTGTGTGTGTGTGTAGAAACGGATGTGTGCTATTTTGTTTCCAGAGCGGAGGTCGACTCTTGTGATGGCTCCATGCTGCTCAGACGTGGGTCACTCTCTTCTTCTGCATCCTCTCATTACACTGTATCTGAAAATGGCCATGTAGTCCAGGTTCTGTTCCTCAGCCTGGGACTGTGTTTTAAAAAAACAAAACAAAAACACGAAGGTCCTCATGTTTTTCTGGAATCTTCCACAGTGTTGGGCCGCCACCTCTGGCCCTTCCTTTAGCCTGACCCCAACCTTTACCTCATTCTGCTCCAGGAGTGTGTCGTGCTTTTTGCGTTTCGTCCCTCATCGGTGCTTCCTGGAAGCGGCGTTGTCTTTTCCACTGACGTGCAGGAGCTTCTTGTGGACATTTGACGTCAGTGTGCGTGAGTGTGTATGTGTGTGAAGCTTTTTAGGTGGAATCAAAGAGTGTGTTCTGCACAGCCCTCTGACTGTGTACCAGACTTCTGCATTGACTGACAGCTCTGTGTATTTAGGCGCTTGAACACTTCTATTCCCTCCTAAAGTTGGCTTGGTTTATTATTATTATTATTATTATTATTATTACTTTTTTTAATTTTAGAATTTATTTTAGTTCACAGTTCAAACAGTAATTAGATTATTACGTAATGTGGGTTTTTTTGTTTGTTTGTTTTTTTTGGGTAATGGGAAGAGGTGAACTGAAATATAAATGAGCAAACGTGAAACTAATAAGATGTGGTTTTATAAATGCCAAAGGATGGAAACTTAAGAGTCCCTTGGACTATAAAACAATGGTCAGCTGAAAGCCTCTAAACACAATTACCATATTTTCTGGACTATAAGATGCATGTTTTTCATTAGAACCTTTAAAGAAACCAGCAGAGGGTTTCCCATTTTACAGAGAGAGAGAGAGAGAGAGTTCCTAGTAGAATAAAAGGGATGTACTTTTTTTGCATTAACGCTGACTGTTATTTTTTATTACACGTACAGATTTCAGCACTGTTTTGTTATATCCATGAAACTAGAAGTTACCAAGCTCTGTTTAAATTGCATTTTATGAAATGCACCACTGAAAATGGTAACCTTACATCAGATAGTATTGTCTGATACACTTACGATGACAAATTGACAGTTTGTTAGGTGCTCGATAGGTGTACCTTAAACTGGCACCCAAAGGGTCGGGGAACCATCTTGTGCTCCAGGGTGACCTCCAGTCCAGAAAATACGGTAGTGGTGTTTCGAATTTTGTTTCTTAAATGTCCAGCTTCACCCAAAGTGGATTCGAGTAAATCCTTTCTTGTTTTTAGTATTTATTTTCTTTTTTTATGTTCATATTTGGAGATTTCTGAGTAATAAGCTAAATCTATCATGGCCTAAACACTTAAGTTCTTGTGCAATGAGAGAGAGAGAGAGAGAGGGAGAGACTGAGTGCTCTTATCTTAACCCTAAACCTCATAATCTGGCCAGTGCATCATCATTTTTATAATGCTATTTGATTTCATAATGGTTTTGCAGTGTACAGAAAAGCTAATATGTTTCTGTTCTGCCACTTCAGGTTTTCTGCTGTAGGCATGTGCCGATAATCGGTTAGATGGTTGAATAAAACTCTCTTAATCTCGATGTTTTAAACTATTATCATCTGGGTTCCATTGGTGAGATAGGTAGCGTGGGTTTTTAGTTTTTTTTTTCCCCTCTTCTTCTTAAGAACAGCAGTCTTAATGTCCTTCCTGGTGTGTGTGTGAGTGTGTGTGTGTGTGAGAGACCGCCTCTCTGAAGGAAATCCCATAATTCTGTTCATGGGCCAAGAGTTTTCATCCTATTTCGATACTCTTTTTAACATGCTCTCATTGACTTTCCCTTGAACTCCATTTTAAAGGTCATTCCATAACTGTATTAGTGTAAGTGAAGTTTATTAGAAGACCTTTTTATGGAGCGAGGGATTTAGTCAACATGGATCTAGACTTCAGGAACAGAATCTGCCCAGAAATCATTGCAATCTGCTGCAGTATCATTTTTACAGTTTGCTGAAAAAGTGGACAAAGCTGTACACCAGAGCAAATAAAATGCATTGAATTAATTAATATCGTTAATATCAACTATTTCACTGGGCTTCATATTAGTAAGCTAGTATGCAAATGACTAAGGATAATGCTTCATGAACAGTTATACTTACTTCCAAGGGCAAGTGCGTTCCTAGTTTAAAATTCGCTCATCGTTGATCCCTTCTTCGGCAAGTGGTTTGTAATTGCAGTCCGATCTCGCTTAGTATTTTGTACTTGGTACAATACTGATCTCGGACCTTTTGGGGATCAGAGCCGATACCTGGTCCTAACATCCTCAGAGTAACCGAGCGACTTTCTGCAAGCTGCGCTTTGCAAAACCTCAGTCACGACAGCGGTGAGCGTAAAAACATTCGTTGTAAACTTTGTCCCGTGTTTGCATTTACAATTCCGATCCAGTGTTTCAGGGCAGTATTGACCTCAGTACTGATACTCAGTATCGGATCGATACATCACTAGCAGGCTATCACACATAAAATCAGTATCGGCACATGCCTAGTCTGCTGTTGTCTAACGCAGGCTCGGTACGCTTTCCAATATGTAGCTATTTTACTCAATGATAAGTTTAAAAAAATCTAAAATTTAAAGCTCCTTATATTCAATATGATTTGTCCTTTCTCTTTCCCAGTGTAAAAAAGCTGAGTGATATTTATGAAATGCAGAATTAACTAATCAAGGGTTCTTCTTTTCTTTTATATCTTTTTTTAGTTATTTTTTAAAGAGCAGTCTCTCTGTGTGTCAGATATTTTCAAGTATATTTTGAAACAGAAAACAGAGCACCCCCTATCGAAAGTAAAAGCGGTTCTTGAAGCTACATGAGTATTCAGTAACCGAAAGCTGAAGCAGTGGTAGTTGAAGATGCTGTTGGGGAAAAAATATTTTGAATTTATTCTCTTGGCATGTTAACTGAGCAAATGAGGCTCAGGATTTGGAAACTAGCTCTCTGGCAGTCCTTAAATTTGAACCTGCAGCCTTCTGGTTACTAGCATGTAACCTGTTTCACTGAGCTACACACAGAGGAGTTTGTTACTGAAATGTTTTCCAAGAAGCAGAGATAATCATAAACCTTTCTCTCAAAATGAGTTCTCCAGAAACGCTAGCTAGCATGTTAAAAATAAATGTACTGATTTTAAGTAAGTTGGATCTCAATCATTCTGTCCCATTTAAGACTTTAGTGCCTTTTTTGGACAGTAGACTGTTCTGTAATTAAACTGTAGTATATATTAGCGTTTTTTGTACAGTTTCTTTGTTTAAGATAACTTTTTTTAAAACTTGTGTTTTATTTTAGTATTATCTACTAGAGAATAAAGGTATATTGAACACAATCTCAGCTCCATTATTGTGTGTGTTTGAGTACGTGTCCATTTTTATCTAGTAATTCAATATTCTATTCATTGCATGTGTTCAGTGGGTTAATTCACTGTTGTAGGTGGAGGAGTTCATTCAGCACTGTGATGGTTACTTCAGGAGCTAATCCAACATTTTAAAAGTAACCTGAACGCCGGGGGTGTTCATGCTAATAGAGATGCTAGAGATCTTTTGTATGGTACACTGTTGCAAAACAAATCAGTTGAATTTTTATTTTTATATCGCTTTCCAACTTGATTAATCCAATACTTGCTTGGAGGTGGAGGTGTCCGGAGTTCAGTTTTAAATTAATCATCCGCAGTAATAACAGCACATTACAGACTACAGATGAAGATCTACATCCTGAAAGCAGGTTTCTGTGTTTAATTGTATGAAAGCATCAGTAGTGTTTTCAAGAATAAAAGAGTTTTGTTCAAGCAGTTTAAACAGTGTAATAAGAACCATATTATGTGACGTAATACTGTACTTGAAACACTCCAATAAAACCCCATGATATTTAAAAGCATGTCCCCCAAAACTAATTCACAGGAAGCAGCTGTCACACCCAGCGATCTTATAAAATCTTTTTCTTTCACCATTAAAAAAACACACATTCAAATCTTAGGAAACCTCTATCCTTTGCTTCTCTTTTTTAGACATGTACATCCGTGTGTATATTTACCATTTAATTTCACACAGCCTCCAGAAAGGAAAAGTCAGTAAGATGATGTTAAGGCACTTACCACAGATAAAACTCATCATAAATACTGGTTAGTACAGCTGATTATAAAATATCCTACAACGATCTGTCATTTGGAACGAGCCAGAAGGCTGATGTTTGATCTGTAACGCTGTAACAGCGCAGTGTGTTTGAACAAGGTGAACGTGCAAAGTGCATGACTGGTAGCCATTAAACTGGAAGTCAGGAGGAAGAATGATGGGAAGAGCAGTTTTTGCTCACTTCTTTAAGCGCAAACGCTGTACTTCCTGGGTAGAGACTAATTCTTGCCCATGGAGAAAGT
>JAOTRR010000010.1:22916287-22928181 GCA_028570945.1 Gogo arcuatus | reverse complement strand
GTCATTACTATAGCAACCAATGTGAATAAGACTGAAAATGAGGATTGCCACATGGGCACACAGATCGGATCTGATCACTTCCAATATATGATATTTTTATTCTTATTATTTGTGGTCAGAGCGGAATCTCAGAGGTGAAGGTGGAGGAGACAGCAGATGGTCATATCCTGCACCTGCAGGCCGAGGATGCGCTCATCCAGCTGGAGGAGGACGCAACACACATCGTGTGCGATAACAACGAGCCCCTGCGCGCTGCCCTCAGGGACCTGGTACTCCGCTTCCTCCAGAAGCTCTAACCCCTGACCTTTTGAGTCTGGACTGTCTGACCTCAGAGCGGCTGCACACAACGTGGTCATGATCCAGTGGGTCAGTAGCGGTGAGCAGTGAGCACCGGGACGCAACTGAGGCCACTGAGATTATTTGTGGTTTAAGTAAACACAGAAACTCATTGTAAACATGACACGTCTCAGGGCAGGATGTTCTCACTGGTGAACACTGTACTTCACTGATTTCTTGAAGTAGGACATGTTCCTGGGCCAGCATTCCTTATAGCACTAATGACGACAGTTTGTCTTTCTCCTCATGCTCCTGAGCCACTTAAAAATTCCCAGAATGCACTGCATTTAGAAGGAAAGTTACTGTGTAGCTCTGTATATCAATTTATAAAGGTTAGCAATAAAATACAAATTACTAAGAGCTTTTATTTTTTAAAAAATGAACAAGATGCATCTTCATTCCTATTTAATAAATCAGGCATTTTGTTAATTTATGATTAACTGTAATATAGAGGTACACAGTGATTGATCTCTGGGAAATGGCACATTTTGATGGGAACTATTCTGTATCTATAACCTATGTGGGATAACCACAGGCAATAACAGTTTTGATAAATTTCCCTGTATTAACTTCATATAATTTTTACACACTTAAAATGGATGTCTAATGGGCTTTTAATTCTATCAGTACACCTTTATGTAAAGCACATATCATACACATTCTGTAATCAAACGTATGCATATGTTAAGCTCTAAATCTGTACAAGTCATCCTTTCAGAGCTGAAACTATTTTTCCAGAGGAAAGAATTTGTGGTCATGTGTGTTAGCGCTGTAGTTCTGATGGCACACCACAAAAACCTAAAGCCCAAATAAGCAGAATGACTTTGCATTGCTGCAGTGTTGGAAAGCATGAAAACTGCTTAGGTAAGACTTTTTCTCATGTCCATCTCATCCTAAGAACTTTATTGCTAGTGTAATGGTTTTAGTTTGTGTTATTATAGTCCCATATTTTAAATGTTTTTTTTTTTTTTTTTTTTAATGGAACTTAACAACTGCCCTTAGACTTCCATTTGAAGTGAGTTTTGAATAAAATGCATTGAAAATATCATTCAGAGCTCGTAACTTCCGTGTCTGGAAGCCAAATGACACATCTGGAGGAAATATTCAAGCGGATCAAGAGTGCGAGGAATCTGACCTGATCAGATCAGATGATACTACTGATGATACCACCATGCATGACTAATTATCCACAATGTGCAAAACTGTATTTCTATTTCTTGATTCTTCATGAAACTAGGAAATGAAACGTGGAAGAAAGATTCAGGAAGCACCTTTAATGTAAATGAAATAAGACATGTCTGCTTCACTCCATTTTATAATAATGTTCAAGTCTTTTATAATTTTGTAATAAATAATGTTTTAGATTTCCTGTGCCTGTTCTTCTCCGCTAATCAGTGAGTGAACTGAAGTTTTGGCACCAGAGGTCATGACTGAGCAGCCTGATGATCTCCGCTTGCCAGTACATCTTTGCACCAGACTGATCTAATTCCTGTTAGTGGGACTGTGGGTTTTTGCCTTCTTTTGGAAGGAATGTGCTACCTGATAATGAAATAAATGGAGCGCTGCAGATGGCCATGTAATTTGGCCTTTAAAGTGCACTAGAGCGGTTCTGCTTAACTGAACCACCAGTTTTAAAATGACTAATCTCCTGAGTTATCACTGCATACTTCTATGTAGTTTTCTATCATGACCATCAGTTTATTGAATGGGAGGGCTCAGAGCACAAGTGTTTCCTCATATTGCCCCTATGCTTTCATCTACAAAATACCTAGATGATATTCTTTTCTGACAGTGAGATATTCAACTAAACACTGCTGTGTAAACTAAACACCCATTTGAATATTTACAATCTGGCTACACTGATTCAGAACAGCGTGTAGATGCAGAAAAGAAACGTGTTCAGTTAATAGCAAAAAATGTCAACCTTCTACCATGTGAAGGGTTTTCCCAGGCCACCACACGTATATTTTTTTCCATTAGCCAAATGTCACTGTTTTTTTTCAATGTGTCGTAATGTTAGCCCTGCAACTAGAGAAGTTACATTAGTTAGCAGCTCCATGTGGCAAATTAACACTACCATTTGTCTCCATGACACCACTTATGACCTGGATTTGGTTTTAGGTGCATATTTCCATGAACCGATTTCAGCCGTGACGTTCCAGTGTAAAATTAGAGAAGCAAAAGTGAAAATTAACATGGCTGACTTGATTACATTTGAGCAAGGGGGATAATTATGTAAATGTGATTTGTCACCAGATCTTTTCTTTAATAGTCAGGTTCATAGTCCAGTTTCTTGGCTTCACCATTCATCAAAATGCACACCCATGACGGCAGCAGATTAACACCAGCACCACTAAGCCAAGAGGGACTTTCTTCAGTAATGTACTTGACACCACTCACTCTCCTCAAACAGTTCCCTCGCTTGACGGCTGCTTAAGGCATCCACTTTTCAGATCCCGTGTGTTCAGCAAGGGAGGAACAGTGCACATTTGGCCATTAGGACATGTTGGGATTTGAGCCCAGAGCGTGTAGTGATGAGGGGTGTTGCACTCCACTGAGCTGTAATAGGAGTTCTCTCTCACTCTCTCTCTCTCTCTCTCTTTCTCTTTTCAGGAATGTGAATGTTGTTGTTTGATGATATCGCAGGATCCAGAGCCAGCAAATCTCCCTCACTTTCTGGCCTAGAAGGTGATGATGGTAAAGTTCAGCCTTAGTCACATAAACACACAAACTGTCACTATGGATTTGGATTAACCACTAAATCCAAATGAATTGAATAAACACTATATCTTATGTCATCAGATGCATAAAATAACAGATGGGTCCAGACAGTCCATGAGTCGTGTTAACGTTTCTAAAGATAGTGGAATCTCTGGTAGTTCAGTTATGCTAACTGTGAATAAAAGTGTCATTTTGGTAATATTGCTGCTTTTCTGTGCAATTTACCAACATGTCTGAGGAAAAAGTTAATATTTCCACCTTGTTTCCACTGTCAGTATTCCTTTACATTGTCTGTACCAAAAGATGAACAGCCATATGCTAGCTAAATCATTAATTATTAGCTAGTTTATCCAATAGTAATCTCACACGTTTAACCTTTTATATTTTGAGCATATCATTAGTTCACCTACCAAAGTTCTATTTCTATGCACCTTGTCGCTTCAGCACAAGGAGGAGACATGTTTTCAAACATGTTTTGGCTGATCAGCTACATTTGGGGTAAGAGGGAAAATTGTGTACATTTTGGTTTTGGTCAGTTTCTTTAGGACAATTCGTGCCCTGTGTTTATGCTCAAGATCTATCAGTTAGTGTCACACACATTAATAGTGTGTATACAAGAATAAATCAATGGATCAGATCCTGATATATGGTAATGATCAGCATCGGATTGGTACATGCTTTTATCAAATTCCTCACTGGCCTGACTTTCTGGCTGTCTGCAAAAGATAAGCTTACAGATAAAAATGGACGGGGGTGGAGGGGAGCATTGCTGAAGCTGTTTAATGCTTGATGAAATGCCTGCAACATTCTGTCTGCTCTGAAAGGGGGAAGAAAACAGCTGTTTCACCGTCTCTTCAGGGAAAGAAGGGTTGGCAATCATAACTTTACACAAGCCAAACTGTAATACAGCAGCAGCACTATGGCCACTACACACCAGACTCTAATACCTCCAGGCACCAATGGGTCTTTACTTGGGTTAATTAATTTGCTTCACTTCCCTGGAATTTCACAATCAAAAGAATCGCCTGCAACTAAATGAAAATAAATGAAAACAGCTGTACCAAAACCAGCAAGGTTTCTGTGTGAGCATAATGGCTGAATAATCAGGACATAGAGAAACACATGAAATGCGCAACCTACAATCTCTGCCAACTTTAATGTCTTGGCCTGCAGACCCTGAGAGTTGAACCCTTCTGGTCATTCAGTACCACAGTGTAAATGAAGAATAATCCCCTCAAGCCCCTTACCAAACCCCCTTGATTACAAAGGTCAGTAGTAAATAACCCACTGATGGAATTAGTTTTTACCACTAAATCACATTTCATTATCTTTTAGCCAGGAGCATGGCCTTACCTGTCTCTTTGGCTGCACTCTTCTCACTGGTATGACAAGCCCTTCCTCAAGGATTTAATCTTTCTCCAAAGATGTATTTTGGCCCAATTCTGGAAGCTCTAGTAGACGTGTGCTATTACTTCTCGTATCCCCTATATGGGCGTCTCAACTACACAGGACTGTAGGATGCTAGCTATCTCAGTTATTGTCTCAGGCACTCCTCATATACTGGGTGTCTTCAACCCAGACACATTTCCCTGGTGTCAGGCCTGGCTTAGTTTTGGCACTATGTGAACTGTAAAATTCTTCAATGTAAGCATCTTTTTTTTTTTTTAGCAGATACCCCAGAGTTTAGCCATACGGGCATCATTTGTACTGGTGCAACAGGGAGCAAAGACTGCAACATCCTGTCTATAATGAGTTCAGCAGGTGAAACTCCATGTACCGATGAGGTGATTCTATAGGCTAGTAACGCTGTATATGGCTCTCCTTTGGTTGGTCTCAACATCTTTCTTGTTTTGATGTTCTGCTTCTTTGTTAATGTGTGGAAAATGTGGCAAAGTGGGCAAATCCATGGGATAAAAACTGTGGTCCATTATTAATAATCACCACCTCAGGTATGCCATGTGTTGCAAACATGGCATGTAATTGTCTTTCAGACAATCAATAATGTGCTATTTGGCCAAAAGGACTCTCACCGTCCACTTTATTAGGAACACCTGTACACTTGCAGTCATGCAGTTATCCAATCAGGCAATCATGTGGAAGCAGCACAGTGCAAATAATCATGCAGATGAAGGTCAAGAGCTTCAGGTAATGTTCAAATGTCAGAACGAAGAAAAAGTGAGTATTTCAGAAACTGCTGATCTCGGAGTGTTTCGAGCTGCCATGAAGGATATAGTAACTCAATCACTCTTTACAACCGTGGTGAGCAGAAAAGCATCTCCATATGCACAAAATCTTACGGTGGATGGTCTACAACAGCAGAAAACCACATCAGGTTCCACTCCTGTCAGCCAAGAACAAGAATCTGACATTATCATGGGAACAAACTCACCGAATCTGGACAGTTGAAGATTAGGAAAAGAAAAATGACCTGGTCATTTTCCAGTCTTCAATTGTATAGTTTCGGTGATTCTGTGCTCATGATAGCCTCAGATTCTTGTTCTTGGCTGACAGGAATGGAACCTGATGTAGTCTTCTGCTGTTTTAGCTCATCGACCTCAAGGTGTGATGTGCGTTCTGAGATGCTTTTCTGCAGACCACAGTTGTAAAGAGTGCTTATTTGAGCTACTATAGACTTCGTGTCAGCTCAAACCAGTCTGGTCACTCTCCTCTGATCTCACTTAACAAGGTGTTTCAGCCTTTTTTTTTTTTTGCACCATTCTGTATAAACTCAAGAGATTGTTGTGTGTGAAAATCCCAGGGGATCAGCAGTTTCTGAAATACCATCTGGCACCAACAGCCATGCCACGAGCAAAGTCACAGAGATCACATTTTTTCCCCATTCTGATATTTGATGTGAACATTAACTGAAGCTCTTGACCATTACCTGCATGATTTTATGCATTGTGCTGCTGCCACATCATTGGTTGATTGGATAACTGCATATATGAGCAGGATCCTATTAAAGTGACCGGTGAGTGTATGTGGACACCTGACCATCACACCCATATGTGGACCTTCCCCAAACTGTTGCCCAAAGTTGCAAGCACACAACTGTATAGAATGCTGTATACTGCAACATTCATATTTCCCTTCACTGGAACAAAGGGGCCGAAAGCTGTTCCAGAATAACAGTGCTCTTGTGCACAATGCAAAGTCTATAAATGAAAAAGTCTAGGCAGAGGAAAATCTGCAAGACTACTTTGAATCTATGGACTGGGACATGTTCAGAAACTCATCCTCTGATGTGGACGAGTATGCCACAGTAGTCCGGGATTTCATCAGGAACTGCGTGTGTGACTGTATACCAGCAAAAACAGTCCGTTCAGTTCCCAACCAGAAACCGTGGATTAACCTAGACATCCGTCGGAAGATCAGTGACCGCACTCGCATGTTTCAGTCCGGAGACATGCACGTATACAAGAAATGCAAGTACCATCCCACGAAGGCTATCACCTGCGTGAAACGCGAGTACAGCAGCAAAACAGAATCACAGTTCAACTGCACGAGCGATGTGCGTCAGATGTGGAAGGGAATTCAGACTTTAACAGACTATAAGTCGCAGTTGTGTGCATTCACAGCTGCCGGTGTGTCTCTCCCTGACACTCCATCGCAGCTCAACTGTCTCTACCTGTTTCAAAAACACCACTATTATTCCTGTCCCCAAGGGAAACAAAGTGAGCTGCCTTAATGACTACCACCCAGTGGCACAAACCCCCATTGCAATGAAGTGCTTTGAGAGGCTGGTGCTGGGACACATTATGGATATCATCCCAGACAGTTTGGACCCACTACAGTTTGCCTACCATCACAACAGATCCACTGAGGATGCCATATCACACATACTTCACATTATCCTGGTCCACCTGGAGAACAAAAACTGCTATGCCAAGCTGCTATTTGTGGATTATACTGTAGCTCAGCATTTAACACTGTCATCCCATTTAAACTGATCCAAAAACTGCTAGATCTGGGACTCAGTGCCACATTATGCAACTGGATCCTGGATTTCCTCACCAACAGACCCCAACACATATGAATTGGCAGAAACACCTCTTCTACCCCGATCCTCAACCCTGGCACTCCACAGGGCAGTGTTCTGAGCCCACTGCTATACTCCTTGTTCACATATGACTGTGTGGCCAGATACAGCTCCAATACCATCATAAATTTGGCTGACGACACCACCATTGTGGACCTGATCACCAACAATGATGAGACGGCCTACAGAGAGGAGGTGAGGCTCCTGGCAGAGTGGTGTCAGGACAACAACCTGTCTTTTAATGTCAGTAAAACTAAGGAGCTGGTCACTGACTTCAGGAAACACTAATGCAGTTCACAGCCCTATCTACCTCTGTAGGAATGCTGTAGAGAGGGTCAACAACTTCAGATTCCTTGGGGTCACCCTCAGCAATGACCTCAAGTGGACAGCATACACAGCAGCTGTCATTAAAAAGGTCCACCAACGCCTTCACTTCCTCGTGAAGCGTCTGAGGCAAGTCCGGATTTTCACTACAGTCCTCACCAGTTTCTACAGGTGTGCTGTGGAGTCCATCCTCACAGGGTGTATTACATCCTGGTATGGCAGCTGCACAACACAGGACAAGAAGGCCTTACAAAGGGTGGTAAAAACGGCTCAAAGGATCATCGGCATAAGGCTCCCAGCAATCCAGGACATTTACACCATGTGCTGCCTCAGAAAAACAAAGCACATCATGGAAGACTCTAGTGACCTTGCACTGGCACTTTTCTGCCCCTTGCTAAGCGGCTCAGGACTACCCATACAGACACACAACAAGGTTCAGGGACAGCTTCTATCCCAATGCTATAAGGCTGTTCAGCACACACTAATGTGCAATATTAATACTAAACTTTGCACTGTCATTTGCAAGTTATCCTTTGTACTGATCTCTCCATGCTCATCTATTAGATTGCTGCAGCTTTCTCTGGATTGCAGTACCCATATACTACCCACTGTGACACTTTATATGCTACTTTGCTCTGTCACAAGTTTACCACCTCATGTTAAATGTTGTTAGACATTGTTAGCTATCTCATAGTAGTTAGTATTTTGTACATAGTATTTATTCACTGTAATGTTGCACTTCTCTAAACACTAACTGTCTGGTCTGTGCAGAAGCACTGAAGTAAGAATTCCATTGTACTTTGTACACTGTACTTGTAAATATGACAAACTTTGAATTTGAACTGGAACTAAAGACATGGTTTGCCAAGGTTGGTCTGGAAGCACTTGAGTGAAGCACCCTACTGCACACCTTTGGAATGGATTGGAAAGCTGACTGCACTCCAAGCCTTCTCACTCAACATCAGTGCCTGACCTCACTAATGCTCTTGTGATTGAATAGGCAAATCCCCACATCTACACTCCAAAATCTAGTGGCAAGCCTTCCCAGAAGAATGGACGTTATTATAATAGCAATGGGGAATATATCTGGAATAGGATGTTCAACGAGTACATAAGTGTGATGGTCAGGTGTCTACAAACTTTTGGTCAAATTGTGTATTGCACAAAACATTGAAGCACAAGATACCTAAAGAGCTATAAAAGTTGTGAATCCTCAGCTCTCTGGAGTTATCAAGACCTGCCAAACTCCTGATCCTGCCTCCAGTTTGGTTATAAAAAAACAAACCCTGGAACCATTTATCTGTGCAAATGAGAACTCCACTGATGGTAATGTGTTTTGTTCTTTCTACACAGTTGCAATTAGTTTTGTCAAATCCACACATTCTAATTGTTCCCTTTCCTTTTGGCACTACTACCATGCCTGCACACTATGTTGCTGCTTTATCTACTTGTGAAATATCTTTCATACATTCTAGACAGGAAAAAAAGAACTGGTGATCATCTGCTTGGACTCATCTATCCAGGCTGTACACTACAGTCTGTTTTGTCTAATGCTTAAATATCAGATCTTTAAAAGACTTACTTGTGATGCTTTACATGACTGCGCCAGAAGCTTATAGAGAGCATACTCTGATTCAGTAGTGAGTAACAGCTGATGCCTGTAGCGCTAATATAGGCATATGTAGATGAAAATTAAAAACTACAAATGGTGCCTTCCTATTTTTTTTTAATCACAATTATAACATCTGGGACCTGTGCAAGTTTAGTGTGTTAATTATTGCATTTTGATAATTAAACATTGATTTTCAAAAAGTTTCATAGACAAATGGCACGGGCAGATTTATTAGTGTTTACGAGGATCACACTAATGATACAGTCTGTCAGTCAGATTGCTGTGCTTCTGCTTCCTCACCTCCCCAATCTCCATGCTTGAGTGGCAATACAGGAAAAAAACAAAAACAAAACACATTACTTAAACCTCAACAAATTTATATACACAGTCATTAGGTGTATAAAAAGTTCCATAAAAGGCATCCATGATCTGACACATATATTAAAAAAAAGAAACACCTAATGGATTTACAATGCAGAAACCTCTATGCACTATACAGTTCAGGACAGAAATGAGTATTAATGCAAACATCAGGGCATGTGCATGGAGGCTTTTTGGATTTAACAGTTCAATGAGGAAACAAGTACCATTTAGAAACAGAGTTCAGATTGTGCCAGTAATTCTTACGCAGTATTTATACGCAGCATGATTCTCCAGAATTGTGCTAGTACTCAGACCCGAGGTCTTCACTCCAACTTCACATCAACTATTTGAGCGAAGGACAGGACAAACATGAGATAAGCAAATCAGAGATGCAAAGGATAAAAACCTCTGTGCTACTTGGGCATGTGCCGATCATCAGTTACATGATACATTGTCATTTCTCCTAACATTTCCCCAACTATGGCAGCTTGCTAGTACTAGGCTTTGAACTCATGATCTTCTGATGAGCAGCCCAAAGCCTTAACCACTGAGCCAGTACTTTCCCCTAAACTACTGTGACTTCTATGAAACTGGGAAAAATGTGCTGTTTAAAACGTTCATCCATTCATTGAGCTTCAGTAGCTGCTTTATCCAAGTCACTGTTGCAGTGGATCCGGAGCCAGAGTGGGGGACATACTGTGGAGGGGATGTCAGTCCATCATGCACACACACATTCTCACACTAAGGCAATCGAAGGGCTATTTTAGCAATCCATTTACTGGCATGTGTTTGGGGGGAAACTGGAGAACCTGGAGGAGAACATGCAGACAGTAACCCAAGCTCAGGACTGAAACATGGGACCCTGAAGCTATTAGACACCACCATACCACCCTTAAAATATAGTTTCCCCAACTATAACAAATGTATAGTTTTAAACTTAAAACCCAAACATGATAATACTGTAAACTGTAACAAGGTTAGTCAAAGGTTTTAGGATATGAAAATTCTTTATCTGAGTGCTGTTTCAAGTCTGCATTTCTGAACCTTTTTTTTTTTTTTTACATCTCTAAAGAAATGCTTTTCATCTAAACTTGACCTTAAATTGACAACACCAACAGAGCTGTTTTGATGAACTGTATTTCTAAGGAAACAGGCATCAAACTGATCGTTTTTCTGTGTATCTGATCTAGTACTAGTTTTCTTTCATTACATATCTTTGGTAACATTCCCATGAACATAAAGAATTATTTAGGCTAGCTGTATCAGTGTAGTCAGCTCTTGTATTAATTACAGTAACTACAAAATGACAGCTCAAAGATTCTTGAAGTCGTTTTTATGAAAACACACCCACCACCAAGACCTCTTTCACAGGTTTGTGGATATAAAGCAAACTATTCTCATTCATTGTGGTTGAAACTAGAAAATGATTAACCACTGACGTTGATGGCGTCTTTTCAGTCATGTTTGTTTATAACGTGACATCACACACTTAAGTGGAAGTTTCAGAAAATGTTCAAGTTCCTAGAGTCTGCCACCATCAGCGCTTTGTACAAGTCAGAATTAGCATTATTGTAAATGCAGTACATATTTATGCTTCACTATTGAGCTGCCAAATGAAAAAAAGGGGTGAATTAATAAGATGGATTTACACAGAAAAGAATAATTTATATTATTTATACAGTACGCATAAATGCCGTACTTAAAAGTGACAATAATAGAGGGAGGTAATGGCTTAGAGATGCCCATAGCAGCAACTGTGAAAACGGTTTCCTATGTGGGATGGAGGGAGTGAAATTTACACAAAACCCCAGTTTGTTCAAATCAGTGGGTGTGGCAATATCAGGCACAAAGCTCATGTTGTGGTGTTCTTCACCTGTTATTTTCTGATATCAGGAAGGTTGGGTAGCTTTTATGTCTTACATATTTAACATGCACAATGATATTATTGTAGAAACTTTAAAGTACTGTCACTCCCATTACATTCAATCCAAAAAGCAGTTGCCTACGTAGGCAGCATTTTTTTGTGCAGTATTTGTGCTCCCAAGCTAACGCCAATCCCGTTGTGAAAGCAGTAACAGGACAGCTGTCTTCTACAAATCTACAAAGGCAGTATCACGTGTATCTCATAATCCTGTTCAGCAAATAAGCGATCGGTAAGCTGACAGTTTCATTCAGCTGTAATGATGATAAATTGTGATAAGTTTAAGCAATTATTCTGATATGATATCGGCACATGCCTAAGACCACCTGATGAAGTGTGTGTACACGCTGTTTTGATCACTGGCACGCGGAAGAGAGAGTATTCAAAGTGATTATCACTTGGCCGACCATGTAGCGTTTTCATTTCTGCACTTTCGTCAGTGTATCTTTGAGATCTGGTGACTTTAAATACCTCACACTTACACACACGCGCACACAAAATTTCTGTGACCTGCAGAAATGTGCTTGTCATATACAAGAGTACATCTTCTCTTGCATATGAAACACACTTTATATATA
>JAOTRR010000010.1:22825550-22840597 GCA_028570945.1 Gogo arcuatus | reverse complement strand
AATCCGGTCGGCTGAAAATCTAACTGGCCACTATCTTTTCGAGGGTATTTTAAAAATACTGAAATTCCATAAAATGTGGTATTTTATGAGAGCACCTAACAAATATATAAACCTGAAAATTTCCCAAAAAGTTCCATTCTGGAAATCACTTAGGAAGTTGAGATTCTGCCATCTCAAACTTGACCCAAATACACGTTTGTTTTTTTTAGGGCTAAATGGCCCCAAAATGAGGGGGGTGGTCAATCTCCAAAGTAATACATTGAAAATCCTTTAAATGCCACAGTTTGTAATCATACTATGTAGATATCATGTGGTGAAAATTTCACTGAAATTGGCCGAACCCCATCTTTCAGCCCTGCCTGGTTTTCTCAGACAACGACTCTTAAACATCTTAATGTATTAATGTCCACGAAAGTTCTGTCAACTAGTTTACTAACAGAACTCCGCCCAGCAACTCAAAAAAAAGGTTTGTCCCAATACCATGTGACCAGCATCACATTATGGCATTTTCTTCTATGGCAGACATGTTGAACACACTGTGGAGAGTGTCCTCTCATTTTTTCAAATTTTATCCATAATAGCACACTCAATGAGTATATTAATTGACCCTCAACTATGTTACGTATAATTGAATTAAAATCATTGTATGGTCAAATCTGATGTTAACGTGTTCAAGAAAATGACATGTGGTCATCCAGGCAAGGCCTACCATTGAAATTATGGGTCAAAATACGGAAATTGTCGACTATGTTACCTGTCCATTAAGTTACCCAGTAGTTCACATCATATCAGAACACTTTCCCTTTCTCCCTCATCAAAACATTTTTTAAAAATCCAATTGTTTTAAAATAGATGTCAGCAGCTGAGAAACAGTAGAGGTACAGGGCCCGTCAGGATGCTGATCCTGCAAAAATGGTAGCATATTTGGAGAAACAAAGAGAGGCATGGCATAAACTGTGCGACTTTCATTCGGTACGTTTACATGCTCACCGATATTCCACTATTATTCCAAATATGACAATATTCGGAATTTGATATGGGTCATGTAAACAGCATATTCTGAATTTGGCCTTATTCCGAATTTGGCATTTTCTGATTAAGTTGTGTGATATGCCAATATTAATTTGGGTTTTAGGAGCATTCTTTGGATGTATATACAGTGCATTTGGAATATGCGTCTCAATTGGGAGTTTTACGGCAGTTTGCAATACATAGCCTCTTACCTGTTTACGGTCAGCTCTGTGCGTTGTACACAAACCAACTAGACAATTGGAGTGTGCATGGCTGCATTGAACAAGAATATTAGTGGAATATTCATTTTCATTAGCCATGTAAACAGCTTAGTAGGAATAGTCTTTTTCGGAATAAGGACAAAAACCGGACTACTTTATGCATGTTTTGTTCCACCTTTTTTAAAACAATTTTTTTTTAATTTTTCATATTTAAAATAACTAAAATGGTGTTTCTGATATCCTTTAAAGTATACTATACATCTACACAGGTTGGAGTTTTGCATGACATCTCTTAAAACTATCAAAATGGCCTGTATGGTAGTTTTATAATAAAAAAAATATTCCTGTCCTTAATGACAGTGCTGAACATATCACATGTATATCTGAAAAAAAAAACGTCTTAAAATTATTTTTAAAACATCATTGTGTATATGGCAGAATAGACTTAAGAGCCCTTAACATTGTATTTTACTTGAAGTACAGGATTTAATCAAATGACTGTAATGACATCCAGTTTGTCTGTAACGTAGTTGACAAACTGAGTAGTGAAAACATCCTTTCCCTTAAAATTTTTTTAAAAAATGTTAAATGTTTAAGCTTTGCAGTTAGCGGATATGGTACACTACAGGAATATAGTAACTTGAACCACTGATTGTTCTATTGAGAAAGAACATTGTTTTTGTACTTTCTTGATGTCAACTGTACCCCAAATTATAGAATGACTTAAAATATTCAGTATTCAAAACTTTTGAATTATTAATAAGCCTGTAATGTTACACTTCCACAAACCAAGTGAATATTAGCAGTAACATTACACCATGCATTTATATCTTAAGGAAGAAGATATAAACACATAGAAAAGCACAAGGAGACTACACCGTTATCTTTCCAAAGCTTTAATGTTACAATGTTCACCATTTATTCACAGTTGCTGGTATTTAGGTGTATTCTACATTTCTTGGGTGAATCAGAGCCGTAATCTACAGTCATATTCACATTAGATGCTCACCACATGGCCATGGGGTCCAACATGATGGCATATGAGAACTTATACACTCACTGGACACTTTATTAGGATAGGCACTTTATTAGGGTAGGGCCTCCCCTTGCTCCCAAAACAGCCTCAATTCTTCGTGGCATGGATTCCACAATATGTTGCAAACATTCTTTTGAGATTCTGGTCCACGTTGACATGATTGCATCATATCCCAAAGGTGTTCTATTGGTTTCAGATCTGGTGACTGGGAAGGCCACTGAAGAACACTGAACTCATGGTCATGTTAATGAAACTAGTTTGAGATGACCTTTGCTTTGTGACATAGTGCATTATAATACTGGAAGTAGCCATTAGAAGATTGGTAAATTGTGGCCATGAAAGGATGCACGTGGTCAGCAACAACAGTCAAAAAGGCTATATCATTCAAGTGATGATTGTTTGGTATTAACGGGCCCAATGTGCACCAAGAAAACATTCCCCACGCCATTACACCACCTCCACCAGCCTTGACTGTTGACGCAAGGGAGGTTGGGTCCATGGATGCATGCTGTTGGCACCAAATTCTTACCCTATCATCTGTGTGCATCAGCGGAATTCAAGATTCATCAGACCAGGCTTCGATTTTCCAGTCTTCAGTTGTCCAGTTTTGGTGAGCCTGTGCCCACTGCAGCCTTGCGCAGTTCTTGGCTGACAGAAATAGAACCCGTTGTGGTCTTCTGCTGTTGTGACCCATCTGCCACAAGGTTCGAATTGTTGTGCATTCTGAGATGCGTTTCTGCTCACCACAATTGTACAGAGTGGTTATATGAGTTACTGTAGCCTTTGTCAGCTCGAGCCAGTTTGCCATTCTCTGTTGACCTGTTGTGCATGAAAAGCCCAGGAGATCAGCAGTTATAGAAATGGTTAAACCAGCCTGTCTGGCACCAACAATCATGCCACATTCAAAATCACTGAGATCACATTTTTTCCTCGTTGTGATGATGGATGTGAATATTACCTGAAGCTGCTGGACTGTATCTGCGTGATTTTATGCATTGCACTTCTGCCACACGATTGGCTGATTAGATAATTTCATGAATGAGTAGGTGTATAGGTGTTCCTAATAAAGTGCTCAGTGAGTGTAGCTCAATACATAAACCCTAAGAAATACAAAAAAGTGGCTTCCATAAGTGTCTGTTGGAAATTAGGTACTTAACTGCAACAGTACTTCCTATATTCCATGAAAAATCATTACATCATTAAAAATGTAAAATATGCCATACAAGATTCTTTTCTTATATTAAAACAATGTGAGTTATTTAGCAAAACGTTAAGAATGTGTTATTTTGATAGGAAAATTGTTTCCCCTTAAAAATTTATAATGTAGATTTTTAACCATTGAGTAGGTAAATATTGTGAAAATTGGAAGAGTGTTTGAACAGTGAAATTGGTTCTCTCCGACTGTCTGAACAGCCGAGTCCCTTTATGTCTTCAAATATAAACTGAAGACTGATGCCTTTAATAAGAATGGGCTACCACTAATTAGGCACTTTTGAAAAGAGACGCTTGTACCATGTGCATTAATGTAGTCCTTACTCCTGTTTCTGGCAGTGCCTTAGGCTTATGAGTTTCTTTTGCATTGCATAACTATATATTTTCTAAATAGACAGAGAAGCACTTCTGTAAGTTAAAAGCATCTGACAAATGCTGTACATGTACAGTGGGATCCAAATATATGATATCACTAGTGAAAATGCTTGTATTTTACATTATTTTCTAATTTAATACAATTATTTTCATTGCAAATTATATTACTGACAATAACTTGAGTGAAAAGTAGAATCTTTGAAATGTTTACATGAATTCAAGACTTTCTTAGTATTTGAAACCTCTCCCTTTTTGCTTTAATGGCTGTTCACTTGAGCTGGCATGGACTCCACATGATTGTGTAAAACCTTATGATGGTGTGTCGTCTGAACACATGCTTCAATAGAAGAGATCAGGCATGGGGAAAATCTGACCTTTTGTACAAAGCAGTTAACATGGTCAATATCACTAGTTTAAATAGGGACCTAGAAATAGTGCAGACCCTTGAATATTAAATATTCGAGCTATTAAACATTTACTTTCTTTGTTTTAATTTTTCAGAATTTTAAAACCTTCTGTTTTAATTTCCTATTTTAAATAAATAAATAAATAAAAAATCCCAGATTTTCAATGTGGTTGCAGACTTTTTGGACCCCACTGTACATCTAACTGATTCTTAATTTGAGTTTGCATTAATAAAAAAAATTGTAATATCTTACAAAGTTGTTAAAACACCTTTTCACAACTCAAAAACGACATATCAATTAAAACCATGTTTTATGAAGTAGAAAATGATACAAATGGAAATCTGGTTACTGTTGAGTGTGTGTGCCGCCATATTGTTGTGACATCATATATTGATGTCGGAGAATCTTGGGCAAGGTGGATGTTGCCTGAGATCTTGACCAGGAATTCCATGCTGAATGACCGTTCCATTGTACTTTTCTGTTGTGTTTTTCCGAGTTCCGAGTACAATGGGTTGCAACATGGATCTTGTCATATTATTATCAAATCTCATCTTAATCAACATGCCAACAGTAGTAGTATTATGCAAACGATTAGACTTATCCAACTAAACCTGGAAAATATTAGGTAAAAATGTCTGTTGAAACATTGGGTACAAAGCTTTCTTATGTACAAGTCAAAATTCACATGAGATGGATACAAATATATGAATGTTGCTGCCCTCCATCTGTATCTGCATCATAATTTCCTTTGACTTGGATGTCCTAGTCTCATCAGCTTTTCTCCATTAGTGCATAGTGCAGAAAAGCAAAACACCTATTATATAATGTGCAGCTTCTCTCTCTCTCTCTCTCTCTCTCTCTCTCTCTGCTCTGATAGTGACACTCCTGTGCGAACCATATGTTAGCGGCTGGACCCACTGCTCTCTGCTAAATATACAGTATAACCATTAAATTATATGCATTTTTGATATTGACCTCTTATGTCACAGATTTACGTTGCTGCACTTGTTCTAATACTTTATCACTTCTATAGTAACAGCTCATTCACAGGCAATTGTAAGTTGGACCCTCCACATAATCAGAGTCTAATAATATATTGATTGAAAATGTGCTGTTAGCTAACAAAGAAAAATATAATCATCAGCATGATGACATTTGCTCTAAGGAGATGTTTATTTCATGTTTATGAAAGGAGTCTTCAGTGTCAGTACTTTACGATGGTCAGGAAGTTTTCCGCCATGGGAAAATTTTCAGGGCAGAGGACTTGGTGCTTTGTGGCCATGTCTGTCTTATTAACTTCGAGAGAGAAAAAGGAGAGTCTGCTGGCAGAACAACTGTTTATTACTGCTATTAAAGTGAATGACAGAAACGTATTTGTTTCATGGACATTCTACACCATTAAACATAACCATAAAGAGCTAAAAGGTATGATTTGTCGTTTTTTTATTAAATAAAAATGTAATCGTTCAGAAATTGCTGTGGTATAAAAGGAATAAAATGCTTTGGGAATTGCCATTAATGGAAGATAATCAACTTTGGGGTGGTAACTGTAAATCCATTCTGCATTAGGCTGCATCACTCTACCCTGCTGGTGATTCTTTTCTTAATAGCATGCTCCATCGTGTGTTATTGGCCCATACCTAATGTTTTGTGAGAGAGCACAATATTTTGCGCTAATATTTTGTGAGCTGAACCGTTTGGTGTGGCATTATGTCCATGTCAAAATGAAGCTATATTAACATTTTTTTCTCCACATTTGAGTATTTATTATACTTTAAAAGAATAGTTATCACAAAAAAGTAACATTTGCACAATTTTTTTCATCCTCACTTCAAGCTGTTATAAAAATTGATGAAGTCTCTGAGCTAAAAACAGTCATGGCATCATGACTGTAATGACTTTGCTTTTCAGGATATACTGTAGCTTGGTCTCACTGTGTGCAAGCCTCAGACTTGGACAGGAAGAGTGACCCCAAGTTCAAAGTCTAAATTGTCTGTTTTGAAGTGATTCAAATCAGTTTCAATTTGATTTGTATGTTTAATTTTAATACTGACTTATTTTGCTATTTCATGAAAATGAATGGAGTCAAATTATGCTTTTATAGCTTAGTGTGTGATTTAGACATGCTGTTTGCACAAGGCTAATAGTAGCTATATGCTTACGTGTTAGCTGGTTTCATAGATCCAGTGTAAACTAAAGATTCATGTCTTGGCTATACAACTACATTTGTGGTATGTAAAGTGATTTATTGTTTCTTTTTTTTGGCTAAACTGTTCCTTTAAGTTAAAAATGTGGAGAATTCACAAATGTATACTGTTCCCCTCCCCAAAAGCCATCACCCGATCTGAGGCTCCAGCGTTGGCACCTGATTTAGGTTCCTCTGTCATCAACCGATCTCTGTCCCCAGTGGCATCACCCACTTTGGGTCTCCTGTGTTGTCACCTGATTCGAGACCTTGGGGACATCACCTGATATGGGTCCCCAGTGCCGTCACCCGATCTGGGTCCTGAGTGCCGTCACCCAATTTGGGTCCCTCTGTCATCAATCTATCTGGTCCCCAGTGGCATTACCCAATCTGGGTCCCCCAAGTCATAACCTGATCCAGGTCCATCTTAACACATGCTGAGCGTCCTCACCCATTTTGGGTCACCTGTGTCACCACCTAATCTGTTTCCCATACATCATCCCCAGCATTTTCACCTAATCTGCATTTCCCATGTTGTCACCTGATCTGCATCCCCAACATTGTCACTTTGATACAGGTACCTCATTTCGTGGCTCCAGTGTCGTCATGTGAACTACACCCCCTGCATTGAATGGTTACTCAATTTGTACGCTCTGCATTGTCACCTGATCTCGCGTCCCACATTCACTGTTGTCACCAGATCTATGCCTTGCCACGTGAATAATTAGAAGTGCAAAGTTCCTACATTTGCTCATGTAGAATATGTCTATGGATGTTATCAAGTTTTTTAATCAAAAACCATAGACCTACATTTTAAACTGGTGTGTAGCCATTTTTTTGTATGTACAGTAACCTCAGGCCTGTGTATTTGTTGTTTTCAGGCATTATTGAAGCAAACACACCTCACCATTTACATTTTCCCTCAAAAGAAACAAGCTGTCCCAGGATTCCTCCTGTGAGTTTCCATACATGTTGTCAAGAACAGAAATTAGTGGGCTGTAAATTGACCAGCTAATTTGCATAATGCTTGCTTTGCAAATGATGACTTTGAAAATGATGCCTGAAGATGGGCACGTTTCTGGTTTTAAAGTGCTTTTGCGTGAGGGGTTTGGGGTTTGCTTCATACGTACAGATCAAGCTTAAAATTGTTCATTTGTGTTGGAGGTGATAGGCATGTTCCCATGTTAAATTTTCTTTTGCAATATTATCATGATATTTTATCTGTATTTGATGGACATAACAGTACTATCACAAACAGATCAGCAAACCATTTAGCCACACTGATTACCTGAATCGTGGAAGCCATCCCCTGAATAAGTGTGCATGTCTCTCCAATGTACAGAATATAGCACAGGAAACTATATTATGCACAGATTTGCATTTTGGCACCTGTCACTGAATCTCCCTCTCAGCAGTATTGGATGTGTTTGCTGCACAGTGTTTGTATTCAGTCCAGTGGATATGGAAGCAGAAGACAGGAAGAACACAGACAGATTAATTGAAGGACCAAGTGGAAAAAAAGAGATATGAACCATTTCTTGCATAGGTAAACACCAACGTCAAATCCCAAGCAAATGATCAAGATTAATACGAAAATCTCACTCACACATCACTCATATCTATTTAATGTGAAGTGGGCAGAAACACTTGGGATTGTGATATGGGATTGAAGTGTTTATTTAGGAGACGGCCATTTCACCCTTTCTGAAAGTGTAAATGTAAAATATCCAGTGTGCTCACTAAATCCTACAATTCACGCCAATTTGTATAACCCAAATGATCTACTCTAGCCCTTCCTGAATGGCTGTGATTCACTGAGCCATCTGGGACTTAAGGAGACAATTAGATTGGTTTGATTTGATCTCAAGTGTTGGCTACGGTAGGCTGCGTGTTATCTCCAGTCTAGTGCCTGTGATTCCCTGTTCTTTGTAATTCATGTTCTATGCAATACTGTGATTTCAGAAAAAGACATCAAGTGTGTGATGTTCTCTGTTTTCAGGAATTTTGAAAGTCCTTTGATATGTTTGGCTTAAGCAGCACCGTAAGAGTTCCAAACATATTTTCTTTACCTGCTTTTAAGGAAAATGCTGATATTAACATATCACTTTGCAGTAGGCTTCTAACTTTTGATACCAGGTAAAGATATCACAATATTATATTAAACAAAATCACCATGTTTAAATGTAAACAAAATGTAATTGGTGCTGCTTTACATAAAAAATGCCACTTTAACCACTCGGTAATGGCGAACACAATTAAAATTGGGAGAACTTGCTGGAGTTACAGTAGTAGCTTCATTTTGCTAGGACATGTCTAGGTATGTAATGGATCTAAATCTATTTAATTTTCATTACAATTTCTAAAATTCCAGTGCCAATTAGAGCAGAAGGATGATATTTTGAAATTTGAATGATAATTATGTGTTGAATCTCACTGTAAGAGATAGACACATCTACCTGCTTCAGACTTACTGAGAAAATGAGTATGGGTCATGTAATGTGTAGACATTTCTGTCTGGACATGGACATACAGACTGGCTTCTTTAGTTCACCAGGTAAAATGTGTATTTATAGATCTCGATCATTGTAAACCAAGTTTCCAAGAGATCCAGAGCGCGAGCTAGCTAGCACACTCTTATTTGGTTGTGTTCATTTTCCGGTTCTCTGTGCTACTAGCTAGCGGCCGGAGCAATATAGGAAACTTATTCAGATAGTACCTGGTATTAGGATTGTTATTATTGCCTTAAATTACACATTGAAAACATAACAACAAATAGCAACATATACTTAATTTTGCAAGGCTAATTCCTGTATGCATAGACTACACTGAACATGAACATGTTCCTAGAGGTTTCTAGGAAAAAGAATGGGTACAGAAACTATTACATTGTATGAACTATAGGGTAATAACATTTATTATACTGATTATAATGAATGAATGCATTCGTTTGTTTTAATAAGTGCATTTTGATACCAGCTGCTCTAATGAGAAATAGGATAAGCCAATTGAGATGATGCAATTTTTCCTGTTTTTGCTTGGAAGCTTCTTGCCAGGTAGTTATGCTTTAAGCACAGAGAGTTGGTGACGTAACCTGCTGAATTTTACTGCAGAAGAAAAGTAGCACAGGATTTGCAATATACAGTATAATTTCCCCTATTATTAACGTTATTTTAATCAATCATTTTCAGTGGAGCTGTCATAAAGGTTAAACATTATTCATATGGAAAGATTGTTTAGTAGATTTTACCTTAAATGATTAAATAACAAATTAGTATCATCACCGCTTCTACTGCTGTCTGACATCCACCTGCAATGTCTGAGCATATCACAGTTAACAATTTTAAATTGTACAGATCAAGAACTTAATCATGATTTTATGATGGATTTCCTCATCCCAGTGAAATTAATTTCTGTTTACACCACTACCAGCACAACACAGGACGTGTTTCTGAATCTTTTAGATGTGAGTGTGACTTACATCAAGCTCAGCACACTGGCATTGCTTTTAACCCACATTTCAGCCCTGTGGGGTTCGAACCCCTGTGTGCTCTACAATGGTCGTCACTATGCTAGTGATCCACTGTGAATTCTGCATAGTGTGAAAAAGTTCAGCAGTAGAGTACTACAGGCCATTTCGGGCCAAATGTCATGAGGCATTGTGTATGACACATGGCATAGAGGAAGCTTTCCACCATAAGTCAGGTGATCAGGTAAGAAGAGCATTAGTCAGCGAAGCAACTAAGAGTAACTCACAACATGATGCTACCACCACCATGCTTTGCAGTGGCGATAAGTGGTGAAATATAAATACATTTCACAAAGGAAGTGAAATATAAATATTTGAGTGCCGGCACCACACTATGGTAAGAAGGTAAAACGCTGTTTGACAGTGAGACACTTATGAATGTTCCAGAGTAAAAGTGTTGTTAATGTCATTGATTTTCATAAATTTTAAATGTATTTAATTATCAAATGTATTGAATTTATTGAATTGATTATCAGCACATGCCAAATAACAAGCACTAATCATAAATTTACATTGATGTTGTGTTTTAAAATGAAATTCATCATAATTCTTTGAGTTGAGTCATGAATTTCTGTCTGAACTAAATGTGAGCTGCAGCTCAAGTCTCAGTGATATGACTGCTGGAGAAGCTTGATGAATCAGAAGCATTATGGGTAAATATCTGAATATATCAAATGAGACTCAGATGACCACCCTGAACACTGGCCTCCTTTGCGAAGTTCATTCGAGTAACAAACCATGAAGTCTGGTTCAGTGTCCCGCTGCATACCACTCACATTTCTCACACTGTGTAACTACACTGACACGTTCCAGGACAAGTGAAAGTCAGAAAGTAGGGCTGTGTTGCACATTTAGAGGAGCGTTTATGTAATGTATTATGTTACACATAATAAGGAAAGGGAAGTGCTGACGGTGATGGTCAATGCATGGATAAGTGCATTCTCTAGTCTGGCTCTTGCTTATTTATTCATGATTTGTCTTTCATTTTGAATTGTACTGTATGTGTACATGAAGTCTACATGTCTGCATGTTTGGCTGACACTCATGTTACATATTTATATAATCCCAGTGTTCATGTTGTTGGTGAAATTTTTTATGGAAAATGTTTGTCAACAACATCTTTGAACTCAAAGTTTATGATGTGATTAGTCAACTTGCAAATTATTGCGCAATGCTACGGTGGGGTGTAAAGTGATTTTGTAACAATAGAAGTACAACGGACATGTGAAGTGACTCAGTGGGACTAGGAGAATGACCAGGAGAACCTGTAGGGGAGTGGTTGCTCAGCGGTTAAGGCTATGGGCTACTGATCAGAAGGTTGCGTTCAAATCCTGGCATGCCACAGCGCCACTGTGGGACATTTGTGCAAGGCTGTTAATCTTCATTTGCTCAGCTCAGTTATACAGTAGGTTGCTTTCTATAAACAGTAGGTGTCTGCCAATTCAGTAATGTAAATGTACAATGATGGCCTGCAGGTAAAATCTTTGTTCCCCACAAACTTTGCTTACTCTTTGTCTTTGTTTTAATATTTGGAACCATTTTGACTACAGTGACAATATTTTTCTGATCAAACATTTTATCCCCTAGAAAAAAATGTTTTAAAAAAATTACTTTTATCAGATGTGTTCAGCATAATAAATGTACTACTTCCCTCTGAAGCACTTGCATTGTTAGTCATAACGTTGTGATAGTTTTAGCCATTGCAGGACTTTCATCAGAGATAAAACAAAGGCTTTGGGAAGCTACTCATGGCACTTTGTGTTTAAAAAGTGAACAGTATTCACTTTAAGGAGAAATTTAAACATGGAAAACTAATGTATTTGCATTTTGGACATATTGGGGGAAATTTGGGAAAAATAGACTACAGTTTTAATTTTCATCGGCTAAAGCTGTTCTGTTTTAGTTTATTGAAATACTGTATTTTTCATCACTTCATCACATCACTACAATAAAATTAAATCTGTTTAAACTATTATAGCTAATAATGACTTATTATGGGGCAATTTGTACGGGCTGTTTACTTGTAATTATTTTCTGGGTAAGTTCTGAACTGGTTGACACTTAATGATCATTTAACTATCCTCAAGACAATAAAGTAATGAAATGATCCTTAAGATCTTAACATGATTTTAACTAAGATGAAATGTCAAGCAGAAGTTGACAAGGGTGTGAAACAATCCTGGAAAATGAGCAACCATTCGTCTGGATTGTAATATGTCTGATGGGTTGGTGTCCTATCCAGGCTGTATTTCCAAACAAAACAGTTACTAAAGGACGAATGAGTGGATGAAAGGTGTCTAGTGTGTGTCTAACTTTACCACCTTTCCTCTGACGCATTGATGTGTGGGATAGCAGCACTAAACCACAGTGCTGGTGTGTATGATGAATGTGAGGTGTGATGTTGGTGGAAAGGTGTAGAGGGTCACCTTGACATCCTGGAGACATTAATCTATATGCTGCTATTCTTGGAGCTGACGTCAGTGACGTCGTCCTCCCTACTGCTCCCATCTTACGTGTCATAACTGCGGGGTTTGGTTTAGCAGTAATCATTTTTTAAGCACATTTTGAAATCAAGATTTATAAGAGTCCATATACACAATCTATTGAGCACTGTTTCAAGTTCTAAGACGAAGCCATTGACAAGCCCCCTTCCTCCCCCCATTTTTTTTAAGCAGTTAACATTTGTTTTTTGCATTTTGTGTTTAATTTATGAGTCAGTACTTCTAGTTTCAGACCTAAATATTTTCCAGGATTTCAACTCTGATAAAACATGTTTGGAAAAAGATGAATTTTTAAGCTTGTGTGTAACAGCAACAACAAAAAAAAACTCCTTTATTTGTCCACTAGGGCATCAAGTGCCCAGAAATCACACTAACACAACACCTTATTAACCTAACACAACATGTTAATGAGATGGTCAGGCCACATGGGGCAAAAAGAAAAACCCAACAAAACATCCCAGACTACCTTCACTCACATTTTTGAATGTCTTTTTCTACCTTGCCTGAGTCAGCCAAGTATGACTAGCTATCTAGTCAAATGGCTTACAGGCTAACTAAAATAAGTGAATACTCAAATTCCTATGGAGGGGATGATTCCATGTAGCCCATAGCCCTCATTCTCTCCTGATCATGTGTTTGAAAGCTGCATTAATTTTCTTTTGCTTGATATGCTATTAACAATGTTGTGTGACTTTGTTGCACCGCTCTGTTGTCCTCAAGATTCATCACTATTTCTGGATCTCTGTTTTCTTGCCGAATCAAAAAATGTTTGTCTGTCATCTGTACAATTTATTCAACTTATAAAAATAGGTCCCACCAGTGACCAGAATGCATATTTTATTGATGTGTGTAGTGCAGGCAGTGAGGATGATGAACGAGTCCAATAGTGTCAATCTACCATAAAACATATAAACTACCTGGATAAATTGTGACAATGTATCAGAGGACAGTGTACCAATAAATACCAAAGTGGTTATCCTGTTAATTATGTGTTATGGCTTTCAGGAGGTGGAGAAATTATGTTTTCAGGTTATCCATCCATCTGTCCTTCCTTCCACCTGTCCATCCACCCATGCCTGCTTCCGTTTGTCTGTCTGTTCATGTGTCTGTCTGAGATTCTCATTAGCGTGATATCTCAGGAACAAGTGGTTGAATGTTTGTAGGATTTATATGGAATTATCATTGTAACTAGCGGGTGGTCTGATTTAAATTTTAAGGGTGTTTTCACACTTGGTCCCTTTCAGCCGTTGAAATGAACTCAGAACGATTAGTCAACATTTTTTGTGCATACAAGAACACTCCAAATGAACTCGGAGCCCTCTGAAACGAACCGAACTGAGATCACCTTGGCACCATATTTTGAACCTGTTCGGAGCATTTTGACCAAAAATAAATTGGTTTGGAACCTGAAAAGTTGGTTTCCAGTTGGAATCAAAAGATAGCTGCTTTTTCCAGTGTGAATCATGATGACATCAGTGGGCGTGTCATTAGTTTGTAGAGTTTCTATATCATTTTATCATTAGTAATTAGTTCATTCTTGTTTTTTGGATGAAAACAAATATCTGCAAAAACAGAACAAAATCTTGCAGGTAATCAATGCAATCCGCTATCTTGCTACTACTGTTTACTTCCATTGTGTGTTGTGCAATGCCCTCCATTGGTGATGCATCCTTGATTACAATGGTTCTGCTCAAAACATGGGCTGGTTCATTAGCTGGCACCAAGGTTCAAAGAATCTTGAATGGAACCGGTTCAAGGACCCACTCCATGTTGGTCGAAAAGTGGTAAATGTGAGCACAAAAAAAAAAAAAAAAAAAAGTTCCTCCTCTGTTTGTCTACTTTTTGGTCCACTTTAAGAGGACTGTGTTTGGTTCGTTTAAAAAGGACTATATGTGAAAACAACATAAAATTGATCTAAACAGGGTTAAGGACACCACAAGGTCAAATTTCAGGAAATAATTTTTCTTCAGTAGCTTTCTGCTTGTTTGAAGTATACCTTACTTTAATGTTATTTTTGGCATACAAATGAGTAACAAGAAGGACTTGGGTGGGGAAGCCTCTCCATCATCACCATTAGTGATGATTTTTACTTGTTTAAAGAAGTGAAAATCTCCTTTTATATGTCGTTCTACCAAAGGCTACCTGTGAGTCTCTTTATCCAGTCTGAACCGGTGATGTCACAGTTTGTTTAAAGTAGTTAAGTCGACTCTGATAACAGGAAGGTTTTTTTATACCAAGATGCAATGATAAACTGAAAGCTGTGGCGTTGCATTATATTGAGGTAATGACTGGTTCCTTTGCCACCCCCGGGTGAATAGGACACGTATATCTAATTTTTCCAATCAAGCAGATCCGCAGAAAGTTAGGACCTAGCTGCAGAACATCTGTGTTATGCACTAGTACAGCTGCACTTTGTATTCCTGTCACAGAGAAGTTTGCTTGTGTTTGACCTTTCCAAAGGAACTGCATTACCCAGTCATGCTGAACTGCAGGAGCTGATCGCTGCATGCTACACGGCAGTCTCTCTCTCTCTCTCTCTCTCTCTCTCTCTCTCTCTCTCTCTCTCTCGCTCT
>JAOTRR010000010.1:22733580-22748213 GCA_028570945.1 Gogo arcuatus | reverse complement strand
TCTATCTGTCTGTCTGTCTGTCTGTCTGTCTGTCTGTCTGTCTGTCTGTCTGTGTGTGTCTGTCTGTCTGTCTGTCTGTCTGTCTGTCTCTGTCCACCTATCTATCTAGCCAAATACCTTTATGGTACTTGCATATCATTTGGATTCTGAACAGTACAGAAACCTTTAAAGAGTACTGTCAGTACTTTGTCAGTGGATGGGTTGGAGAAATGAAGCTGTGGCATTTGAAAGATAAAAAAAAAACCTTTGTCATCTCTGGTAGGAAGTAAACAGCAGTATGGTTTTATCAAACTTTATAGATAGAAACAAATGTTTGTGGTGATGTTACTTGCAAGCTTAAACTAGCCAGTGAATTTTTTAGTCTGGGTAGATATGTAGATATGTACAAGAATATATTTATTATTCAGAAAACCCACTGGTAATGCAACAAACAACAATATTAAACATAAAACTGCTACAAATCTGTCACTGATGTAGAGCTATAGCTACCTAGCTAATATTAGCATAAATAGCTAATGTAACTTGCCAGCCAAATTACCCGATATAAAGTGTTCATTAAAGATAAAGGATTGTTTTGTTGGTATCCCATTTTATTGCTTGCTGCTAAAAATCGTATTCAATGACCAGGATGTTTTGGATTGGAGTAAAATTGAATATCTATATTTTTTAAGCAGGCAGTAACTCCAGAATCTTTTAGTCATAAATATGGTGCTGTGGTCATACAGTGATGTCACATGAAACAGATCAATAGCCTTACCATTTTATTTATATAATTTTATATGTAACTAAACAACTATATAGTATAACCTTTAGTATAATAGTATAACGTACATGTGTTCCCTTATGGCTATGTAAAATATGTTTAAAATAATGTTTCTATCTAACACTCATTATGCATTATGTATTATGAATTACATCTTTAAAAAATGGCCTCACCCATGAAGATGAGTCATATGATACATAGAGATTTTTATCATCGTCATTTATTTATTTATATATATATTTTTGCAGATATAACCTTTAGCAATATCACAACCTACAAAATTAGTAGCACTCAGAAAAAAAATCTGCCTTTAATTCACATACCTTCCTGTATAAAGGTGAATATGACTAATGCGAATATGGCACTTTCATCTCCAGATGATAGGTCATATTAATACATTTCTCATGCCACTATAGGAAATGGAAGTGGGGACAAAATGTGCTGTGTCTCCAAATAACTTGAGAGCTCCTCTACTCCCTGAAGATGATAACTGGAAGAGTCGATAATGAGACAAAGCCGACCCTAAAAGGTGTGCCAGGATAACACACACACGCACATGATATCTGTCACATGTATCACTTGTTTCTTAATTTTAAAGCCAACAACCATGCACATATATGATGACTATAATTCAACTTTAAATGACTCAGGACTTTTCCCAACAAATTATCTAATGATGCTTGAATATTCTATTATAGCAGTGCTATAAAAAAATCCCCTAATTATGTTTTCAATACATTTTAGAGTGAAAAGTATCAGTTGAGTGATAAGGGTTACACAAAATATTTGTGTTAATGTGATTATGTATTCAATCAAGGCACTGATAAAATGAGGACACAGTGTGATAGATGTGAAACTCACGTCTCTGCATCAGCCTTGTTATGTGCCAGAGCCAGCTTAAGGCCATTATATTGGGCTGAATACTGAACATTTCTAATGTGAAAAAGAAGGTACAATAAGTCATTCTCCTTTCTGTTTTCATCACTTTATTGGCACAACTCAATGCTTTAATATATTGAGACTCTACTTTCAGTATCTATAGTCTGTATCTTATCAACTGTTTTTCTTTTCATCCCATCCATATACACATGTACAGTGGGAGAAAATATTGTTCCTTCAGCACCGTGATACAACACAACACAACGGTATACAAGATTACAAAATATGTAATCGTTGGAAGCAATTCAACAAACATCTGGGACACAATAAATACACAAAATGTGCATCATTATTATGAGATCAGGATGAGATCATAATGTCTTAAAGCTAAACAAAACATGCAAAAGGTTTGTATTTAGATAAAATAGTTTCATAAAAAATGTATATTGAAATAGCTTATAACTAATAAGAACATGTTGAATAGATGTTATTAAATGAGTGCTAGCAAGTGAAAACAGATGGACCTTTCTGAAAATATGTGAAAACTTTATCATAGACACCTTATTTTAATATCACCTAATAGGGAACATGTGCTGGCTTTGCATTATGAATTGCAAGTTGCCCCATGTTTTGATTAACTTACATTGTGTACAAAAAGACAAAATCAATGATCTTTATTAATACTCCATAAGTCATGGTATAAATTAACAGAATGAGTAAACATGATGTTAATACTGAACTATTACCACTACTAATGGCTATTTATATATGATGCATCTAGCTGTTAAAGTATACACTTTATTATTTCCTGGTGAGCTAAGAATTGGTGCATGCATTGATTCATCTATATAAGCATTAGCTGAGTATTAATATATTGCTTAGATGTGGACCTTACAGTAAAGTGTTACCAGTTATTCATATTAATTATTTACTTCTAAATGCCATATTTAATTGGGCTGCTGGTTCAAAAGCCATTATCTATTAACTGTTAATTTAGCAGGTTCTACTTCATAGCAAACTGATGTAATTATAGAAGTTTCTCACTCATTTGTAAACTGAACTTTATTACTCCATTCCGTGGTCTTAAAGGTAAAACCTTATTGTTTCACTACTCTTATGAAATCACGATCCAGGAGGAATTTAGCTAACAGATAAAAAATCTGTTAAAAATAACAGATTTTATCTTATCTAACCTGATAAAACAGCCATGCTGATCTAAACTGTTTAGCTACTAGTTCTTATAAACTATTTATGGTCACTTACAGCTACCTGGAACAGGAAGCAGAGACAAGGATGCTCATAAAAAGATACTGCTGGATCATGTAAATCTTTAGCACCAACTGCTAGCTTGAGCTATTCAACAGTTTCAAGTGGCCTGCCAGCCTGCCACCAGTTACAATAAATAAGTGGGCTTAATATTAAAATGTCAAATGCATGAAAGCCACAGTGTATTCTGTCGTAGGGTTCCCTGAGGTGCTGTGCGCAAGCAAATGTTTTTGGATGAGGCGGAAAGATGAGAAAAATATCACTGAAATTAGACAAGTGCAGTAGCTACTGAAGATAAATGCATGGATTTGCTCAATTAGTGAGTTGCTTGATGTTCACTGTTACACAGCCAGTAAGAATAATACAACAGGATTCCATGCTCTTCAGGCTATTTGCCTTCCTGTTCTGTTGCATCGCAGTATGTTTTGTAGTAAATGTAAGAAAGACAAACATGAGAAGCCAAACCTCATGCACACATTTAAGCTGTTAATTAACCATCTCCTGTCAAGCTCCCTCATGTCAAACAGCCAAGTTCAGCTTGATATTTTACTGCTGCATGGTTGTTTGGTGTGTTTAGTAAAAGACTAGTGACATCGGTGAAAGGTTTTTGCATCAGCGCTGGCTGAAATTGAACATAATGATAATGTAATGGTAAACCTGAGTAGGAATGGGCTACTTATCTTGTTTGTTTATATAACAGGGAAAAACTGTAAATACATGTAATGTGACCCATCCTTTAACAACACTGAATAGCCCTAGTATAGAGGATATTGATTATGATGTTCAGGGTTAAGCTCTCGCTCTCTTTCAAGAAGAAAATAAAGAAAAATAAGGCTTACATTTTAGCACCCACGTCATCATATCTGCTGTTATTAAATGGCTAAAAGTTGACTATTTATATTTACTTCTGTGGAAGAAAGAACAACAGCACCACCAACAGTGTTAAGTAAACATACATAAAACGGTATGAAGTAAATGCTAGGGCTGTTTTCGTTCTAGCCCAGACTGTAGATTCATGCAGCCCATGAGTGACACTCATATCAGGTGAGTACACTTGGTGAAAAGCCCTTGGTAAAAGATTTTGTGTCCACTGCAGCTGACGTAATTACATTTTCTTCGCTGGCACTCAAATAATATAAGAAAATGCCTGTGAACTACAGTAGCAGATTTAATAAACATGAACGAGGCAGATTACTTTCTCGATCTTTGATTTTTCAAAATGCCTTTGTTGAAACTATAAGTAAACAGAAAGATTGTCCAATCAAAATATAAATTCCATAAAATTTTGTGTGGTTTGAACGAAAGAGATAACAGCAAGGACAGCTTTTCTGTTTACCACACATACTATTTGGACAAGATATGGCATGATAATGGGAAAAAAAAGCAAACAAAATAGTAATAGTAATCATGAAAGATGTTAGTCTCTTAATGAGTGTGTTCCTATGTGTATGCATAATAGATTAATGCACATGATGAGATCCTTTTCTAAAAGGTTCAATCATAATGGATTCATAATATTAACAGCGAATTACAGTACTTATAGTTAGTAGAAATTTTTTAACTCACACATTCAATATTGTGACCAGCCAACACTGATGGTGCTGGTACAGAAAATATTTTAACCACAGATTGGCATCATCATTCAAAAATATGCAAATAGTTTGCATATTGATTTTCTCCCTTGAAAGATGCAGCCTCTCTTTCTGTTAAAGTAAATGGAGAATGTTTTGAGGTTATTCATGTAAATTAAAACATATCAGTGTATGTCTAACTTAGCTAATATTAGAGAAGTGTATAGTTAACTATATGCATTAGAGATGCCACCCAAAATAATTGTCCCAAAATTATTTAGCTGAAAGAAAAAAAATGCTTTCAAATTCATTTCTGTACATAACTTTTGACTAGAATAGAACAAAATAAAGTAAACCTACTGTAATCTACTGTAAAGTTTGCTATTTTCCTGCATGTAAACTTTTCTAGTGTCTACATCTTAACTAAAATAGATGATTTTTTTTCTCCACCTGCTGGTTATACAGGTTAAAACCTGTATGTACAGGCACTAGTTTCTACCTTAGATAAATGACTTGTTAAAAGACTGTATAGAAAACATACTGTGTTTTACATGTCCCAACCTCCACACGGCATGATTACACATTATTCCTCTTTGGGATTTCAGGTCTGGGATTATGAAAAGTGTTTAAAATCAATAAACAGCATATCTTTTTTTCAACTAACAACATTATCATATTAGTAAAACCTACCCCCACTAAAACACCCCCACCCCCAGTTTCTACACACCATTATCCTGTGCTGGTAAAAGCCACAATAAATTTGTGAAATGCACACAAATCTCCTTGCTAAAATACCAAATGTCTGAGGTGTTCCTGAAGCTGTAACCTTGACATTAAATTTCAAGGGCCCTTATACACACACAAATAGAGAACAAGGGTTTTAAATCACATACAAAACAGTCAGTGTGAGTGTGGCGTAAACAGCAGCTGAGTGTAGTGCTGTCTTTGTCTGAATGACGTTTTCAGTGATTCTCGCTTCACCAGCCGCCTACACTGCCGTGCTGCTTTTGTTTTTGATAATTACCAAAAGCGTCAGTCATGAATTAGCCCGTTCATTTCCGTTCACACTTCTACGCCAGTGGCACACAAAACAAGCTGTCAAAGTCTCTGTCACTGTCAAGGCTAGCACCACTGGCTGCTATACATCAATCCAAGGTCACTGATAAACCCTGACAGTTGAAATATTCTTTCATTGCTTTGATTCATCAGAATGCATTCAGTGTTTGGATTTAACATGAGTCTTTGAAGGACCCATGATAAAAGGATTTTTTTTTGTTCTTAACAAAGAATGAGGATTCATGCCTCTATAATGTTTTATCGAGTCTCTTCACAAAGTGTCACTTTAATTTGGTCAAATGCTTGTAAAAATATGACTATTTCACTTTTATTTGTCTAAACTTGCTTTTTCAAGAATTTAGGGCCTGGCTGTAAACAGGTGCAATTCAAACAATGAAGAGCCCCTGATTTGCTTCTAAGCGCTTCCTGCTTCTTAAAGAAATCTACTGATACTTAATCTACACACTACACTTATCTTGCATCAGTGCCCATCAGGTGGCTCCCCGTACACTTACACACACAGCTGAACATATACAAAATTTTCTCACAAACACAGGAATGTGTCAAAACAACATGAGGTCTTTTTCAAATTTACATGATTTGAGTGGTAACACTTGACTTAAGCCTGTCTTCTTCAGGACTTCATAAATCACTCATCATAACCGAACATTTCTGAACAACTTAAGTCACTATTCAAAAGATATTTTATATAGTAAATAGGCTTGTATGAGGAAATTGGGCAGTTTTTAACAGTCCATACACACAAACAGGGAAGAATAATCTTTCCCTCCCCATTCCGCCCCACACTTCAATGGCACATTAAAGACTATAAAATAAGGAGTATACAGATTCTCCTGTATCAAACAAAACAAAAATAGATAGACAATGGGACAGCCGGTTTAGAATTTTACAGTTTACAATTTAGAATAGCCAGTTGACGTAATCTGCATTTCTATGGGCTGTGGGAGGAAACCGGAGGAAAGACTGTTGGAGAAAACCCATGCAGAACCTTCTTGCTGGGAGCTGACAGTGCTAATCACTGCACCACCATGCAGCCCCTTATTGCAGAGATGTACTCAATTTCCCCTTGGGATTATTAAAGTATTTCTGATTCTGATTCTGACCTAGTGCACTGTAAAAATAACTGATCCACTCAGAACATGCATTTACAGTAAAAGAGAAAGAAAACAAAAATAATTCTGGCATTTCTTATAAGAAAAACACAGGCTCTCATGGGCTTCATGTGTACTGTACCTACAACCAATCATTCAGACATAAAGGCCTAGCTGTAAGTGGCTTTTGATGAAGATAAGGCAAACACATAACATTATACCAATGAAAACAGATAGTCTAATACACATTGCACATCTGCATATGAGACACAGCTATTAGGCCCTCTTAAGAAAACTCACCTCTACCCTGATAACAATAGTCTAAAGAGAGATAGATAAATAAATGAGAATAAATAGATAGATTAAGTGGGGAGGGGGTGGTAGAAAGATAAGTTTTGCAAACTTCATAAAAGGAGACCATGTGGCCTTTAATTCTTTTTATCAGACTTCCCTGTGCTATATCTAAGTTCTTCTACATGAATTAAAGAGAGCACCTCCTTGACCCAGGGTAGAAATGAGGGCGATTTATTTGACTTTCAAAGCGATAAAATGAGTCACTGAGCTATGAGTGAGGCAAATGCTATAGCATTAGACTCGGACGTAGTAATGTAGTAGTGGGCCAAGGGGATAAAACTGCCTGTTTAAAAGAGATCAAAATAGTTCCTAAATTGCTGCCAAATCCTGAGAGATTTGGGGGGGGGGCGGTTGTTTATATGATTTGAGTTCTTTGATAAGAGGAGTAATATGAAATTGGGGAGAACACAGGATTAGAGTTAAGTTCAACAAGAGCCCAGGTTGGGCCTTGCAGAGGTTCCATCCATCCATCCATCCATCCATTCTCTATGCTACTTATCTGTCAGGGTCACAGGGGAAGCTGGAGCCAATCCCAGCTGACTTTGGATGAGAAGCGGGGTACACCCTGGGCAGGTTGCAAATCTATCGCAGGGCTAACACAGAGATGAACAACCATTCACACTCACATTCACACCTATGGGCACTTTAGAATAGCCAGTTGACGTAATTTGCATTTCTATGGGTTGTGGGAGGAAACCGGAGGAAAGACTGTCGGAGAAAACCCACGCAGAACCTTCTTGCTGGGAGCTGACAGTGCTAACCACTGCACCACTGTGCAGCCCCTTATTGCAGAGATTCAATATGTAAATTTAGAAATGTTGGATGCCCAATAATAATGCATAAATTTAGGCAGCCCCAGGCCACCTGCAGACTTAGGCATCTCCAAAAGCTTTTTTTGCTTGTGCTCTGGAATTCTTCCAAATAAAAGTTGAAACTATCGAACTGTTGTGTTGTAAAAGTTGTGACTATCTAATTCTCTAAACAATGATTTTGAAAAAAGATAGGAATCATTTGAAACACAAAGAAAGTGAGATAAGACTGTCATTTTTATTGTATTGGCCCGACCGGACAAAGAGATTGGCAATGTTGACCATCTTACAAAGTCCTGCTTTGTTTGGTCTAGTAAGGTTTTAAAGTTGTGGATATACATATCTTTATACAAACATGTGACATTAATTCCCAGATAAGTAAACTTTTGATATTCAATCTTGAAATATTGGTATTCAATCAGGAAAATTGGTGTCATGCCAGCGCCAAAATTGGCACAGGACTATGCTTTTGGACTATGCTTCCCAGAATGCACCGCAGCTTACAAACATGGCTGCCATGGACTACAACACCCAAGCACCACAGACTCTGTCACGTTCACAGTCACCGGACTTCTGACTATCCACACCTGTCCCACATTTCACACAAGCACAGCTCACAGAATAAAAGGACTCCTAGCTCGCTCACACATGCACGCATATACATTACTTAGTGCATGTGTATCTAACATTACCAAGCCTCTTGTCCAAGTGTTCATGCTGTTCTAGTTTTTGACTCTGTTTCTGGTTTCTTGTGTTTTCTGGATTTTTCCTAGTTCAAGTTGTTTGTCAATTGCCTGACTTTGTGCCTGATTTTGACCACGTTTTCGAATCACGTTTTGGATTCGTCTGCCTGGTTTTCTTAGTAAACTCTTCAATTGGCATTTTCATCCACCTTCAGCAGCTACCTAACAACTGGTATAGTCTATAGCTTTGACAAGCTGATTAATGGGGAATAGCAAGCTCTTAGAATAATTTAATTTGTAGTCTGAAAGTCTACTAAAATATTATAGTTTGTCTAAGAGTTGAGGCAAGGATTCTGCTGGGTTGGACAAGTAGAGGAGGAGGTCATCAATGTACAATGAGATCTGAGTAAAGGCCCCTCTTGATACCAGGTACATGCATCTCATCTGTTCTTAGGGCAATAGCCAGGGGTTCTATGGCTAGGTTGAACAAACAAGGCGATAGCCAGCAGCCTTGCCTAACCCCATGATAAAGGGGAAAGAAACGCAATTGAGTTAGTGTGCACTGAGGCCTTTGGAGCTGCATATAACAATCTAATCCAAGAAACAAATGAGGGACCAAAACCAAATTTCCCAAGAACAACAATAAGGTTCTTCCACTTGATCCAATCAAAAGAACTTCTGCTTGATGGGATGAATGCCATGAATAGAGCACATTAAGCAGATGCCACATATTGTAAAATGACTGCCTGCCTGACACAAAGTCAGTTTGATCAGAGGAAATAATAATTGGGATCAATTTTTCAAGGTGACCAGAGAGGAGTTTGGTAAGTATTTTGTAGTCACTAAACAAAATGCTTACAGGGGTCTTTGTTCTTTTTAAATAGAACCAATATGATTGCCTGTGTCATTGTTAGAGGTAATTTTCCCTTATATTTTGTGATATAAAGAGAATAGACTAGGAGACAACTTAGAGGAGAATGTCTTATAAAATTCTATGGGGAACCCATTGGGTCCCCCTGTCTTTCCACTTTGCATGGACTTAATCATTTGGGATCTTTCTTTAGAGGTGATGGCATCTTCAATGCCAGCTTGGGCCTCTAAGCTAATCTTTGGAATATTCAAATTATCTAAAAAAGCTTGAATCTCAGGTGTATCTAGGTTAGATTCTGATGTATAAAGATCTATATAATAATTTTTGAAACAGTTTATTGTTTTAGGATGAGTAGATGTACAGCCAGGTGTCACCTGGATTTCAGGAATAGCTCTGTAGGCTGCAGCTTGCTTGAGCTGGTGAGATAAAAGCTTACCTGTTTTGTCACCATGCTCATAATGTGATTGCCTTGATTTAAATAAGAGCTGCTCGGTTTGGCTAATGAATAAGTTATCAAACTCTATGTGCAACAGAAGGCAGTCTTTATATAGTGCAGGACTGGGGTCAGAGGTATATCTATTGTCTATGTCAGATATTAGTTTGGACAGTTCTGAGAGCCTTTCTGTGCATTCTTTTTTCATTTATTGCAGGGCAACAGTAGTGGATCTAATTGCTAGGTGCATTGAGATGCAATACTATTGGGAAAGTACATGTCTAATTGAACTAGGCTATGGTCAGAGATGACAATACTATGGTACTGGCAGTTTGTGACAAATGGAAAGGATCTATCATCAAATAGAAAAAAATCAATTCTTGAATATGAACAGTGCACTGGTTAGAAAAATGAGTAGTACTGTTTAGTGGTTGGGTTTAGGCTTCTCCATGGGTCAATAATTTTATAGGATTGCATAAATGACAAGATTACATGACCAGATTTAGGAACAGAACTGTTGCTTCTAGGATTCAAGCTATCTAAACCTACATGAAGCACACAATGAAAGTCACCTCCTATGAGTAAATGGGGGGTATTAAGATTTGGGATTTTTTGCTATGAAGCAGGAGAAGAATTGAGGGTTATTCCAGTTTGGGCCGTACACATTAGCTAAGACAATTTGCGTACCAAATATTTTCCCTGCTACAATCATATATCTACTACTGTTGTCAGAAATTACATTCACTGGGGCAAATGGGACCCCGTTTTTGATCAGTTGGCTACACCCCTGGATCTATCCACATATTTAGAGCAAAATATTTCTTTGATCCATCCTCTTTCAAGCCTAGCAAGCTCACTGGTATGGAGGTGGGTCTCTTGCAAAAAAATATTTCTGAGCCCAACAATTTTAGGTGAGCAAACAAATGACTTTTCTTCATGGGGTGATTTATTCCTTTAATATTCCAGCTAATAAGCTGAATGGAGACTGATGTACTACAGTTAACCGATGATATATATTATATAAGGAGTGAAATAATGTGGTTCAGAGATGAATGATTTATGGACCCTAAGCTCAAAAAGGTTGAAATGAGAGGGGAAAATAATTCCCTGAACCCCAATGCTGATCCCTCACTGCATGGAGATCACATTAACCTCCTCTATCTTTGAGAAGTGTTGGCATGTTTAAAGTGCTTGGTAATCAGGTAACCACTAAGCTAACAAATTAATTCCTACAGAAAACAGCTCATCAAACATCTGAGATGTAACAGGTGGCATTGACTGAGCAACATTTTTCAGCTTATACCATATGCGAAGATATGTGTTGCTTTACATATGTTTGGGCCTCCTCTGGGTCTGAGAAAGTGTTCTCCACGCTTTTGTAAGTGATGCAGAGATGAGCCAGGTGTACAATCCCCTACCAGAGTCCCTCTAGGCCTCTCAGCTCCTGTCGGATGCTGTGGTGGGCCTTGGATGTTGACACAGTCAGTGTAATAATGGAGGTGTGCCACAATAGCCCGAGGTGACTCTCCAGGTTTTGGTGCCAGTTGTGATGTTTTGCAGGCCCAGTTGCTCAACAGGGCTTTATTCAAAGAGAATGCACTTTGCAATAGAGTTGCAACCGTGGTTGGGGAGCAACTGCTGGGACTCTCGGGAACCCCTATAATGTTGTTTCTTCCAGACCTTGACTCCATATCTACACATTTATTTTAGAAGTGACTCTGATAAAGCTCCAAGATTACTTCTCACTGGTTTCTTGGGGAAATCCTATTTTGAATCCATAACACACATGCTAAATATCATTGTTCTACATTAAGTAAAGTGTACACAGATTACAAATTAGATTATGTACACAAGCAACAGATAATGATAGGTGTATTGCTAAAAATAAACAATTACCTACCACCCACTACTGACACTTCGCCATGTTGAAAGGTTGTAGGTCATCCCAACTCAGGAACTCGGGTATCAAAATTATTTCTGAAGTTCCTACTCGAAATTACAAGTTGAGGGGGTGTTCATGTGCAACTTTCATGTTGGCAACTCGTATTTACCATAATTCCAATAGCACATGAAGACAGCATTTATCCAACTTCTATTACCCAACATCCTATTTCTATTTTCTATTATCCAACTTCGTAGCATTTTCTACTTCAGTTTTTCTTTTCTTGCTTTGTTTAGCAGTGTATGTTGTTGTAGGTATAATGTTATGTGTAACAGGAAATTGTGGCTGCCCTTTCTCTGCCATTCTTATGCGACTAGCTTGCTAGCTTCAGCATTATGTCTGCCTAGCCTTGTGGAAGATTCCGGTCACACACAATGAGTGCATGGGCAGGTAGACAGGCAGGTAAGCCATCCAATCATTTCATTCGGTCTGAATGAAATGATTGAACAGGCTTTTTACAGCTCTCTGAGTGCCGCAGATGTCTGATTTTTTTCTTTTTATTATCAGAATATTTGATTTATTCATTGCTATTGGGATGTACAAAAAACTTTAAGAAATAGAACAAAAATGTTTCTGAAAAAAATCATCTACCATGCCTTTAAACTCTTGTTCGACATAACGCTGATCAGATTTAGGTCAAATAACGTTGAACACTATTGTTTGGTACACTATTGAAGTTAGAATGCCTCTTAAACTACAATTTTGACAATGTTTTTCTGCAGCACTCAATCACACACTTACTACTCCATGACTAGCTTGACAGTGCGCCCTGGGCAGAGTATTTTACTGTATTTAAGAATCATTCCTCATGGACCAAAGCTAAATGGGTCCACTAATTACAGCCTCCACTATATATTTTAATGAATTTGACCGTATATCATTTTTCTTCCCCATGATGCCTTTTATCTCCATGATTATATTATGGTAATGCTTGTTATAATTTCTTCTAGGGCAAAAAAGGATTATAGCTCTATCTGGATGGGATAAATTCACATGGGGTCCTGGGGTAACTTCCTATTTTACAGGTGCTATTCTGTGATTTTATTTCCATCCTCTGAGAAAACTACAAGCTGAATTACCTACTGTTTTTCACCAAACTCAGCAGTTGTCTGATAATTTTAGCCCCGTCCAGATACATCTGTTATTTTCTATGTGGATGTCACACGGTGTTGAAAAAAAAAGATGTTTGACTGCTGCTGCTTGCGTTATTTAGTCTCGTAGTGTGCATATCAGTGACTCTCCCCAGATATTAAACACTTCCTGAATCGTGAAATGTAAAAAGGGATGTTTTAGAAGAGGCACTCAAGCATACCATATATTTGGTCTGAGTGGTAAAACACCGACTACACACGCTACTTGGGAAAGCATTTTCACAAGGAGAAAGAAAATAAAATCATTAAGAAAAACACAAAGATCCCACAGGTTGATTAAAAGAGCTGTTATAATGGTAGCTATAGGTATAAAGCATTACTTTCTCTTCACATATGCACAATATTATCAACTTTAATTTTCTATACATAATGACTAGCTGTATCACTGCAATTCCTTAAATATGTAAATGATGCAAATATCTTAATATCTGTTATGCAACCACCTAGGTTCATAGAAAATACAACCCACTAAAAAAACACTCCTCCTGTGGACAGCTTTTTTTTTAGCTGTCTGGATGTGTTTTATCACAGAGGCGACATGTTTAAAATTTTTTATTACAAATGTCCCCTGATAAATTAATCAAATCCTAAAAGGGCTTTTAATTAGTTATGTGAAAAAAAATCACTGAAATGCAAACGAGACAATGGTCTTTATTTTTGTAATAATTTCATAGTTCAAGAACTAGCCTCATTGCTAGATACAATAGTTAAAATGTTCAACCTATAAACATTGATGTTATATGTTTATATGTTTTATTATACCCCAGCATTTTAGAATTCTTAAATCTGATTGGACAAAAGGTGTTGAATACTTATTGATTAAAGCAGCTGTGGCTGTAGCTCCAGCTGCAGGATAAATCACAGGTTCTAATACAGTCTCATTTCTATAATAACAACTAATACAGGGACTTGTATAAGACATTCTACATAAACTAATTAAAAACCTCTGTAATCATTAAATAGGGAGATGTTAAATGTTTATTTAACATTCATGGAAGTCTCCAGTGTCAGCGCAATCACAGCTAAAGCTGTTATTTTCCAAATTACACGGGAAAACATTTTCAGTAACACAACAAGCTGCATTTTTTGTCTTATTAACTTTAAGAAAGAGGTTAAAAAAAAAAAAAAAGAGGCCGATATGGAACGACTGTTTACAGCTGCTATAACGTAAATGATAATAGGAAATAAAGGATATTCAACAACATTATTACAGGTACCTTTGAAATATAAAAAGCATGATGTGCCATTCTTTATATAATTTAAAAATATAATCACTGGACAAATTCTGTGGTGTAAGAGAAACAAAATACTTTGTGGCATGCTGTCATATGAAAAATAATCAAATAAAGACTTGTGGTGTCTTGTGGTGTGTTAGCATAATGTTAAGTAGCTAGCAGATGGAATTCTATGCTATATAGGTTATGTTACATTTTCCTGAATCTGTTAAATGATATTTTATTAAGGAAATGCACAAAAAGTGAGCCATGTAGAATATATTTTAACATTTTGACAACTATTGTAGCTAACAATGTGGCTAGCTTTCACACTCTAGCTTAATTTAAACAACAAACAAACAAATAAGTACACCTCAGATCCAGTCTTATCTCTAATTAATTGGTTGCCACAAATTCAATCATAATCTTTTCTGCCCCAGTAAGGAGGTTGGGAAAGTAAAAATACCACAAACTGAGTTCACACACACACACACACACACACACACACACACACACACACACACACACA
>JAOTRR010000010.1:22530216-22545535 GCA_028570945.1 Gogo arcuatus | reverse complement strand
TTATGCAGAAATATAGAAAATTCTAAAGGGTTCACAAACTTTCAAGCACCACTGTTGCTGAAGCCAGATTCATGGCTCTGTGTCACAGGAAATAAAATGCCTGACACTTTGTCACTTGCTATTGTGAACCTTACTCCTTTATTGACATTTGCAAAATTGAATCCAAGTTAAAATATTTAATTATCATCCGTAATAGCTATGGGCTAAATATTACATTTTCATAAACCTATGTAACACACTGCCCTGCACATTATAATGCACTGTGACATGCATAATGAATTGGGTGTAGCTCTGGACACATCCACACCCATTGTGCTGACAATGTTGGCACATTTGTAATGATGCATACATGTGTAAGGAAGAGGGAGTATGTACAGAGCAGTAGGATGCGTCAATCTACGAAACAGCACTGCTGCCATCTGCTGTACATAGGGATTGTCCTGTAGTCAAATTAACATGGAAACCTTCAATTAATCATTCATCTCTGATATACAATCCCTAACCAGTCATAACCAATCAGGAATTCATCTATTAGCTATGGATCTTGAGCCTCTAATTAGCAGCTCTGATTTGGCAGGAGAACCCCTACTGTTTGCAATTGTGTAATATTTCAATGAAAATACTGTAAATACTGAATTTGATTAAAATTGATTATAGCTTACAAATGTTTTGAGCATTTGTGTGCAGTGTGCAGTGGCGTGAGGCCCGGGGCTCTTCCTCGAGTAGTGAGAGCAGAGGGTCTCAGGTCTCTGTAGCAGGGGGAGACTGTCGTTGTCTCTGTCTGGGAACAGAGGAACAGAAATTGTCAGCATTCATACATCGACAACACACAGCTCAGTAACAAAAAACCTTAATGAAAAAAAAAACTTATATGCCCTGAAAACACTCTTTGATACAGATTTCTTGAGAACATGGCCGAATCATTCTAAACCATGGCTGCAAACCATTGCTCACAAATATAGTATTGTGAACAGAAGTATACGCTTCTTGAGCTTGTGTAATTGCATATACTGTAAAAACCATGTTACATTTTGCCCCTTGTTAGGTTGTTCCCCGAGCTGCTCTACTCGTTGTTTACCTCTATGACTTCTGTATTATTATGCCTGGCTATATAGCAGGAAGTAATTGGAATAGGTGAACTGAGACAAACACTATCATACAGGGGTGGACACTGGCTGTCTGTGGGACAGAATTTGAAAAAAATAATAATAAAAGACACAGGGGCACATAAGCTTCTGTTCCCTTAGAGGGCACAAAGACTCATTTTCTCACATGTAGAAGAGCCTGTAGGGCACTGAATCTGGCTTCCTCCATTAGAAGGGCATCCATCTGGTGCCTTCACCATGTTTCACCACATAGGGGAAACTTATATGGCACCCTATATCATTTATTTTGGAAGATCTGTGCCAAAGCATGGAAAAGCATCATTCTCACTCAGTATGGTAGTTCTATCACTAATTTGCATTTTTTCTGCAACAAATCTGTTATGGGTTGTTTGAAATCTCAAAGATATCCTGCCTTGTGATATCATTGGCTCTAGCTGACTCCATTTTCAATTCGTTTCAGTCATTCTTTTTTTTAACTTCCAGTTGCCATTTTGACAAAATGAGAGCCTTCAAAGTCAAGATAGTCAACTAGCGATCATGTAAGAACCACATGTTAGCCCAAAGTCAGGTTTCCAGATATATGTAAAATAATGATAGTAAGGGAAGATAATAAATCTTACCTGGGACTAAACTTCAAGAAGCACCTCTAGCACAAAGCGGAAACTGGGTAATGGTTCACACCACACATGGTCTAAAGAAAAACTCCCTGAGACCACATTAGGAAGAAACTTTGAGGGGAATCAGACTCAAATGGGAACACATCCTCTCCTTGCTGACACTGGATAGTGTGATTATAAATCATTACATTAAAGTAATGAGTTTTGTAAAAAGAAAAAAAAAAGTTGTAGTAAAGGAAAAACAGTACTAAGTGTGTTAAAAGGATGTTCTTTATAAGCAGATTTTGAGCAAATCTACAGTCTCCATGTGAGATTATCCACTGAAGGGTGAGACTTGGGGAAAAATGTTGTGCAAATCTTTTGGGTATTCATGTAAGACCATCTACAGGAGCAGAAGGTGAGTCACAAGTGATATCATTTGATATCACTTTATGTATTTTTTTCCACTAAAAAATCAGGCTATTCTTCTGCTCTTTGAATTGCAGTTGTGAAAATATCTTGAATATACTATTGTCAAATTGACTATTATTATAAATTATTCCATTATTTTGTTGTACTATTATTACTTCTCATAATGAGATATAAAAGTAGTATAATAAAACTACTGTAATATTAAGACTATTTCTAGACTATTTTTATTTCAAGCTTGCATAGTTCTAATGGCAAGTTGTCCTATAAATAAAATAAATTATAAATTAACTTATAGTGTGTATATAAATTAAATAATAAATTACATAAATGCTTTCTCTTTTTCTGGAGAATGTGAAAACCGACACACTTCTCTTCATATTTACCATATTTCACATTTTATTTTATGTGAATTTTCAGTTACTATATAATATATTGGCACTTGAACACCCATCCATCCATCTGTTATCTATGCCGCTTATCTGTCAGGGTCGTGGGGGAAGCTGCAGCTAATCCCAGCTGATTTCAGGTGAGAGGCAGGTCGCCAAACCATCGCAGGGCTAACACAGAGACAAACAACCATTCACTCTCACATTCACACCTATGGGTAATTTAGAGCAGCCAGTTGACCTAATCTGCCTGTCTTTGGACTGTGGGAGGAAACCCATGCAGGCACAGGGAGAACATGCAAACTCCGCACAGAAAGGCCCCAATTGGCTGCAAGAAAACCTTCACTGCTATCCACTGCATCACTGCCACCCAGCACTTGAACACTGATAAACAAAAACATGAGAAAATAAAATTGTGAATACTGGCAGAAATTACAGTAATGGCAGAAACAACAGTTCTTACATCACTTCTTGTGTGTATATATTTCTATTTTAAACAAACTGTGAATTGAGGAAATATGAAAGAGAATGGGTGGCTTTTCCTAATAACTACTGTCCCTGAATGGTATAAGAGATTTAACACCCTTGAACTTAAATGAAAAATATGACAACACAAAAGCAAAAAAAAAAAAAAACCAATAAAATGTACAGTGCAGACTGTGAGCTGAAGGGTTATATTATCATGTAAGCGTTTTCTTTTCAGTGTAACTCCATCACAGTGGCCGTGAATATTCAGTTCATGTCACAGAACTATATTATGCTATGAATGCAAATAGGTGCTTTTTTGGCATTTAGCCCCAGAATCCACGATTGTTATGAACAAATATTTTGGTCTGGAAAGAATCAGTGCAGCAAGAATGAAACGTTCTGTATTGAATTATTTCTTATTTCATTTTAGTACAGAGTTTGTATGAGAGATGATATTTATTATGTGGGGCAGCAGTTAAAGGAATGACTTAATTAAAAATGTAATTTAAACAATTTCCCTCTATGAGGCTAATGTAGCCATTAAAGCAACGTTAGGTAGGATTTTTACGTTAAAATATCAACTTCAAAATCATTTTGATGGTACATTGACTTGTAATAGGGTGAATGGCTTGTCTTTCATTCCAAGTCTGCGCCCGGTTCACCAGTTAAAGCACTATGTAACTCTGGTGGGGCGACCCTGAGACATCTTGTGAGAACTATGTAACGCTTTACGGCACCCCAGCCAGCTTCCAAAATTGGGAAGCCTATAAGAAGAAGCCTGTATATCTTATAAGCCTATAGGAAGAATCTAAATCAATATTTTTGGTACGGACATCATGCCAGTCAAGGTGAAGAGACCAAAGAAGACGCTGTTGAAGGAAGCCAGAAAGAGAAAGAGAGTGACTGAGCAAGAGACTGGACAAAAGTAAATCTTGGAATGGCTTTTACTCGTTGCCAAGAGCTAAGAGAGATAAAAGCCTGCAAGACAGACACCGACCTGGGCTTCTTTCTGTTGAACTAGTAAGTAATATTACATTAGCTGCCTTGCTACGTGTTGTGCTGTTGCACTTACTTGATGTTTGGCTGTTAGCAAAGTTGTCGACTCGCTAGCTTTTGATCATAAACGAAGCCACATCTTGAGGTGATGTAGCAAACTTGCTAGATAACATTCGGACATCAGTACTGGTAATAAGTGCTCTTGTGTTGGTTGCTGTCTAGCTTTGTTGGTGAGCTTGCCACCTAAGTTTGCATTACTTTGTTTCAGGGTCATCCAAGTGCTGTAAGTTTAATTTAGTTGACTAGCTGTTCTTTGTCCGATAGCATCTCACAGCATTAGATATGTCTGTGTTAGTATGGTTCTGGTTATGTTAGATTAGCATGCTACTATTCCGAGATGTGTGCCATCTGAGATGTGTGCCATACTTACATATGTAGTGATCTGTCTCACAGCTAACAGGAAAACAATGACAAGTCGATAGCAGTGTACATCCCTGCCAATGTTATTTATGAAAGATCGCGACGTAGCATGTAATCTTATCAGTGTTATCCCTATCTCATGGAGATTTGTAGTTTTTCCAGATGACAAAAGTCATCTAACCTCAGTCCTTTCAGGCCTATCATGGAAATAAATAAATTCATCTCATGCCAAAACATTTTGTCAGTGTTTGCCAATATCATGCCAAATCAGCCTTGAAAGCTTGCAATGTCGCAAAGTTCAATCTCAGCTAGCTTGTAATAGATTACACTGTCCAATGTATATTATGTGCAATATGTTCCAATATCATGTCAATTACATACAAACTCCAAATTCAAACACTTAGCAAACAATGTTTATGACCTGAAAATGCAAAGATGGTATTTCAGCAAAACTAAAACTTTCTGTTATTCTTTTTGTTATGTTAGTGTTCATCAATGTCACAATAAATAAAACTATGCAGTCATATTTGTGTAAAATCCTGTAATATTACTTTACCTTGTCAGTTGACATGGTTCTGAAAATGCTTCTGCCGTTCCGTATCCTTCATCTTGTAAACAAATGCACCTGCACAGCTGTCCATAAGAGGAGCTCAAAGTGTGACAGTGGCGTAAAAATAAATTACACTACACAATTGTAGGGGGAGCCCAGGAGCAAAAAAAAAAAAAATTGTTTTTTAATAAAATAGCAGGGGTGGTAATGGTATGGGGGCACAGCAGGTAGCGTTACTGGCTCACAGCTCCAGAGTCCTGGGTTCAATCCTGAACTTGGGTCACTGTCTCTGTGTTCTCCCTGTGTTCTCCAGTTTCCTCCCATTATCCAAAAACATGCAGACATGTCCAGGATAAATTGCCCCTAGGTGTGTGTGTGTGTGTGTGTGTGTGTGTGTGTATGTGTGTGTGTGTGTGTCTTTTTCACCTTGTGCTCTGTCTTAGTTAGATAGGCTCTAGACCTGCTGTGACCCTGACCAGGATAAAGTGGTAGTGGAATAGCATTACATTGTACTATAACATTAGGCTTAACCTCCTATAGTTTAGAGGTGAAATTGCAGAAAGGTGGAGGTTCTCTGGATAATAATATACTAAAACTCCATTTGAAACCCAAATTTGTGAATATGGACTCTCCCTGATACTTTACTGATTGTATTTTGCAAAATCCCACAAACTCCCCCTCCTTTTTTTACAAATTGCAGGACTGTCAGAAAGCCTCTTTTGGGTCCTTAAACAAGAACCTTAGCTCTCAGTAGCTCTGGTCTGTGTTTGGATTGAATTTCTCCTCACTTATATTAGGTGATATGCTGGATAACAGCATCAGCCAAATGAAAAACTGCACTTCCTTGATAATGAAACATCCCTTAACGCATCCCATTAGACCTGCTGTGCGGGGTAGCTAAACTTCCTGTAAGCGCTGTCATAGTTATACATTCAGCCTCTGTTACTGTGTTCACACAATTCACAGCTTGAATAAAGCTCTCCAGTGGATTAAGTGAAACATTACAGTCATGGTGAACAAATGAGGTTTAGTTACACACAAACTTCAAAATGCAGACAGTGATTTTTTTATTTTATTATTATTATTTTTTTAATTTAACCTTTATTTAACAGGCAAGTCACTAAGAACAAGATTCTTATTTATAGTGGTGGCCTAGTTTTTGCTTTTGGTTGGCAGAATTTATTGCTAGTACTTTCTTATTACTACTATAGCTAGAATTGGTATGTACTGTAGTTATTTTATTTGCTTCAGCATTATTTCTAGCCCTCGGTTTGTCTCTTGTAACTCATATACTTATGAAATAGAGTTTTCTATTGCAGACACAAAGAAATCCAGTTACATAAGAAATCCAGACACAAAGAAATTGGTAGTCCAAGAAAATGCCAGATTAAGTACAGTTAAGCCCAATACGTTTCACTAATCAGCTAGCTAACATGAGCTAACCTGACATGATTTCTGAGAGCATTTTTGTCATACCCCTACATGTTTGTAATCTTCACTGTTAACACAAGCTAATCTGACAGGATTTATGGGAAAAACTTTAAATCATATTCACAAATGTTCATCATTTTCACCGCTGTTGCTATCCATAGCTAATATCAGCTAACTTGACAGGATTACTGAAAGAATATTTAAGTCATATTCATAAATGTTCATAATCTGCATTGCTAATTTTAGCTATTAAGCTAACAGGCACTAACATGAAATAAACTAGTATTCATTTCATGCTGTGATATTTTTATTATGTGTTATTAAACCCTGGTAAGGCATTTTGGCATTCCCAGATAAGTGTTTTGATAGGGTTGATGCTCTTTTTAACCTCTAAAACTTTCTAAATCCTCACATCTCCATTGTACCACATTATGGTTTTGTGCTTAAAAATTTGGTGTACTGCTGTTCACCTTTTGCCACCTTTTTTTTACAACAGTGGAGAAACCAAATTGTGGTATTTCAGGTCTTAAGAAAAGTGTGTTTAGGATTTTATGCACATTTTCATTGTTTGAAGTTGAAAGATAAACCAGCGATGATGATGATGATGATGATGATGATGATGATTATTATTATATAAAAATGTACAGAACTGCCTGATATGTGAAAAACAGTGGTCAGGCAGGTTATTGTGTTATATCATCAATGGTAATTGACTGTGTGGATGGAGATGGTACATACATTTGTATTAAAGAAAACAAAAATGAGATTATGTAAATAAATAGTCTTTCTACATAAGCATCATTCTTATTGTTGTAGTATCCATCTTGAAACTGGAATTACTTTCTTCCTCAGCACACAGTTTGGTGTCACACTGCACAAGTGTCAGACTCAGGAGATGTGGCCCAAAGTTTGAAGGTGGAATTGTTCATTAGAACCAAATCGCATGTTATTTATGTAAATTGTATTTGTATACTTACATTTGTTCTGTACTTTTATGAAACTGTATTTACAACTGGTTTTCATCACCCATCAGTTCAACAATATCTTGGTTCCCTTCTTTCTGATTTGGCATGTAATGTTGAAATATGGACAGTAGGTGGCAGCATATTCATTCCAATATTTTATCCTGCCCCCCCACCAAAATAAATAAATAAATAAATAAATAAATAAATAGGTCTGTCACATCTGAAAAAACAACAGTGCAGATAAAACAGAACAATTTGATTAAAGTAATTTTATAAAGGAAGACTGTTCCATTACTGAAGCACAGTTACTGCCACTTCAGATGTGTAACTGTTGGCTATAGACCGTATTTCATATAGAAATTGCACTCCTGAAGTATACAGTGATGATGTCATCAAAAACACTATACTATATATTAAAGAGAAGCACTCTGCTTTTTAAGGGACCAAAAGTAATTGGACAGTTGGCTGCTGAGCTGTTCCATGGCCAGTTGTGTGTTATTCCCTCATTATTTCACTTACAAGTATAAGCAGGAAAAAAAAGAAAAGAAAAAAGTCTAGAGTTGATTTAAAGTATGGCATTTGCATTTGGAATCTGTTCCTGTTAACCCTCAAGATGAAATCCAGAGAGCTCTCACTGCCAGTGAAGCAACTTATCATTAGGCTGAAAAAAACAAAACAAATCCACCAGAGAGATAGTAAAAACATTAGATATGTTGAAATCAACTATTTGATACATTCTCAAGAAGACAGAATGAACTGGTGAGCTCAGGAACACCAAAAAGTCCGGAAGACCACAAAAAAAACAACTGTGGTGAATGACAGAAGATTTCCTTCACAGTAGGTGACCAGATCAAGAACACCCTCCAGGAGGTAGGTGTATCTGTGTCAAAGTCAAGGATCAAGAGAGGTGTTCACCAGAGTAAATACAGAGGGTTTACCATAAGATGTAAACCACTGTTAAGCCTCAAAAACAGGAAGACCAGATTAGAGTTTACCAAAAACATCTTTAAAAAATAAGCCTATACAATTCTGAAGCAAAATCCTATGGACAGATGTGACAAAGATCAACGTTTATCCGGAATGATGGAAAGAGAAGGGTAAAGAGATCCAAAGCATACCACCTCATCTTATGGCATAGGCTTCCTTTTATTTATTGATAATGTAACTGCTGAGAAAAGCAGCACGATGAATTGATGAAGTGTATAGAACTATATTATCTGCTCAGATTCTGCTGAATCCTACAAAGCGCACTGGATGGCAGTTCACAGTGCGGATGGGCAATGACCTGAAACATACTTTGAAAGCAACCCAAGGCTTTTTTAAGGCAAAGAAATGGAATGTTCTGCAATGACCAAGTCAATTACCTGACCTGAATCCAATAGAGTGTGCATTTCACTTGTCTGGAGACTCACAGACTCACCACTTAAATAGGAACATCTGTACACCTGTACAGACAAGCATGTAACAGTAGCACAATGCATAAATCAAGCAAATTCAGGGTGAGTTTATATTTCAGTTAATGTTCATATCAAACATCAGAATGGGGAGATTTCACTGTGATCTCAGTGACTTTGACACTTGTCTTTTCTAGCCTTCACCTGCCCAGTTTGTGTGAGTCTGTACCCATGATAGCCTCAGATTCTTGTTCTTGGCTGACAGGAGTGGACCCAGATGTGTTCTTCGGCTGTTGTAACCCATTTGCCTCATGGTTCTGTGGGTTGTACATTCTGCTACGCTTTTCTGCACACCATTGTTTGTAAAGGGTGGTTATTTGAGTTATTTGAGACATCCTGTTTGCTTCAAATAGTCTGGCCATTCTCCTCTGAACTCTCTCATTAACAAGGTGTTTCTGCCACTCACTGGGTTTTTTTCCCCCCCAAATCCATGTTTTTAGTCTGTATATCTGAGACATGCATTGTGAAACCAGTAAGTAACAAACAGTGCTGCTCTATATCCCCAAGTACTGCTAGGTCTATTTGGCAACAGTCTTAAGCAGGTAAGTGTTCTTGTGGTACTGAGTTATTTTTAAACTACTATTCAACTAATCTTGAACTATTTTTGAATGAGCCAAGGTTTGGTTGATTTTTATTTCTCAGTGGTTGGGCATTTTGCTTGCATTTGATACCATTTAATTTAATAATTCTCAAAATTTTTATTTATGACAATGTGTGTACAACAACTGTCACCTCACAGCAAGAAGGTTCTGGATTTGAACCTCGTGACCGACTGGGGTCTTTCTGTGTGGGGTTTGCATGTTCTCTCCGTGCCGGCGTGGGTTTCCTCTGGGTGCTCTGGTTTCCTCCCACAGTCCAGAGACATGCAGATCAAGTCAATTGGCTACTCTAAATTACCCATAGGTGTGAATGGTTGTTTGTCTCTGTGTTAGCCCTGCGATGGTTTGGCGACCTACTCAGGGTGTAACCCGGCTCTCACCTGAAATCATTTGGGATTGGCTCCATTGGGCTGTCCATTGGGATTTGGGCTATTTCTGTATTACTATTGGGCTGCTGTTGTCTCAAATAACTGCCCTGTTAATCAATCAATCTATCAATCAATCAGGTGGGAAAGTCAGTGTCATTAGGTCTTGGACTATTTAGATTATTATTCAGTTTTAACTTTTATGAAACTGGGAGATAATAAGGACTTTCTTTTATTAGTCATATTAATATTCATTGAATCAACATATGCTAATTTATTTACACCAGTTTATTTATTGAGTGCTTCCACAATTCACAGCCCATCTCCCTGTCAGCTGATGAGCACCCAGCTGAACATATCCATTCACTTGTTTTCTATACCGCTTATCCATTGTGGGTCGCGGGTGATAGAACCAATCCCAGCTGACATTGGGTGAGAGGCAGGGTACACCCTGGGCCGGCCACTAGTCTACCAGGGGGGGCTAACACAGAGAAACAAACAGCCATTCACACCTATGGGCAATTTAGAGTTGCCCATAGAGTAGCCACTTGACCTAATCCGCATGTCTTGGGACTGTGGGAGGAAACCCACACAGGCACGGGGAGAACATGCACAGTAAACTCCACACAGAAAGGCCTCAGTCGACGGCAGGTTTGAACTCAGAACCTTCTTACAGTTTAGGTGACAGTGCTAACCACTGCACCACCGTGCCACCCCCAGATGAACACAGAGAGCTCTTTAAGACATAAATGTCAGTCACTTGACACTGCTTAGAACCTAATTAAAATTTGAATTTAATAATGATATAAAATAAAATAATACAAAATGGAAAATGGATGGGCAAAGTGAACAAGGACGAGTTAACTGCAATACAGAAACACAGAGCTATGGTTAAAATGTCTAGGAGGATATGCACGCGCGCGTGCACTACAGAGGAGCACTGGATGGAAAGCACGCGCAGCGCGTCCCCGGTCCTCCTCCTCCTCCTCCTCTGAGCTGCTGCTGGTGCTGATGCTGTTTGGTCACATTTGCACGGCGGCAGATGCACGAGCTGGTTTGCCGTTTGTCTTCACACGTCCGCGTGCCGGAGCTTCATCTCATACACGCGCTAACGGTGAGTAAGATTCGTTAATAATGCGCTTTTCAATGCCATTTTTCTGGGAGAGAATATGTATTGGATGATCTCCCGTCTCGATCTCATAACGGCCTGTCGGTACCGGGATGGTGAAATAGCGAGTTATTCACGTTAAACAGGATGTTTACAGAGCGGCGTTTGGAGAAATGCGTGGCTGTGATTCACTCCTGTTTTACAGAGGAGAGTTTAGATTAAATCATGTTCAGAGAACATAGTTAGATTAGGATTTAATTGGGGATATTTATTGTCTATAACAGCACAATAGAAACATGCCTGTGCTGTGGCTCAGAAACAAAGTCATAGTGTTTCTCTCTGCACTTCCTGCTGGACCCCAGTGAGCACTCTGGATGTTAATTCAAGTGTTGGCTTTAAGTGGTAGCTAAATCAACGCTAGAGATTATTCTGTGTATTGATTTTGCTCCACAGTGGCAGGAACTGACCAGATGGTTGCGTCATAGGCACTTGCTAATACACACTGTGTATTTTTGTATTCTCATTATTGCATGTTCTTGCATGGATACAGTAAGTAAAAACACTCAGCACAATTTACTGTCTCGTATCAATGCTGGTTACATTGCATACTCCAGCATTAGGAAGTTGTTTTTGTTTTTTTTTTAAATACTGTTTTGATTCTTTTCACAGTAAACTTCTCAGCTTCATACATTTACAATCTGCTGACTCCACGTTTTAGGTATTGTTGTCATTTCTGACTCTGGAGCCACTGATGACTCTGAAGCCCTAAGAGATCTTGAGCAGGTCTCTCTCTAAAAAGTGATGGATATATCTGTGATACTAAACACCCCAAATGCTAGAAAGAATAGAATTCATTTTAACAAGACTTTTATAATTGGATTTTATCATTTCAATAATTTATTTCGCATTGAGGGTACAAACCTTAACTATACTTATTGGCTAATCAAACCTTTTTGAGAGGAGTCAGGTATGTTAGAGATGCTCTATCAAACTCATTAAACATCATTAAAAATCACAGATTCAGAAATAAACTATATGGCCAAACGTATGTGGACAAGTGACCCTCACACCCATATGTGCTTTTTGAACATCCCATTCCAGATTTAGTTCTCCTTTGTTGTTATAATAACCTCCATTCTTCTGAGAAGGCTTTCCACTACAATTTGGAGTGTAATTGTGGAGATTCAGCCACAAGAGCATTAGTGAGGTCAGGCACTGATGTTGGGCAAGGATGTCTGGGGTGCAGTCAGTGTTCCAGTTCATCCCAAAGGTGATCAGTGGGATTGAGGTCAGGGCCCTGTGCAGACCACTTATTCTACTCCAACCTTAGCAAACCATATCTTCATGGACCATGCTTTCTGCATAGGGGCATTGTCATGCTGGAAGATGCTTGGGCCCCTTAGTTCTAGTGAAGGGAAATTGTCATGCTACAACATAGAAAGACATTCTATACAATTGTGTGTTTCCAATTTTGTGGCAAAAGTTTGGTAAAAGTCCACATATGGGTGTGAGGGTCAGGTGTTTACAAACCTTTGGCCATGTAATGTAGATATGACAGTAGTACTATCAATATGGCATGAATAAATACAAAAAAGAATTGCAGAAGCATTACATGCAGTGCATTATATAGGTATATCAGAATAAGTGAACAATATAAGTGCCCTTGCAGTATATTTCAGGATTGTCCTTGTGCAAAAAATACAAATGAATGACAGCAGCATGTAATATGTTGAAGGATGCTAATATCAGCAAGAGTACAAAAAAAGAGCTGGTGCAATATACCAGGTTGTTGTCCATATGTGCATAAGTACAAAGATAAAAATACTGCCTATGACTATAGTGCAATAGACCAGGGACTGCACAGTGTACTACAACAGCCTCCCCAGTCACAAGATATAAATCCAACAGATCACCTTTGGGATGTGGTACTCTTGGAGATTTGAAGCATGAATGTGCAGCTGACATATCTGCAGCAATTATGTGATGCAAGATCTCAACATGAACCAGAACCTTGAAGGAATGCAATGAAGAATCGAGGCACTTCTTTGAGCAAGGAGGTCCTACCCAATATTAATATAGTGTTCCTAATAAAGTGTCTGTTAAGTGTGTGTCAACAAGGCAGCCACCACAAACCCTCTTAGAAGAGCTGCAAATGCACCTGACATTGCATGTGTTAGATAGTGTATGGATTTCAAAACCTGATAAAGCTGAACATAGGGTGTAAAGTACAGGTTAGGTTACATTGCATGAATTGCACCAATTTATACTGCTCCCGTAAATATCAGGATACCTATATCCAAATTAGCAAAACTTTTAGCACCAGAAAATTGTGACTGTGCTTTTTCCCTTCCAGTGCCAACTGCAATCGTTCATCTTTATTCATCTTTATCAACAAATCTTGGTCATTTTGTTGCAGCTGGGATGAGCTGGTTAACGAAACATCTGATTAGTCAAAGGTACAATACCCATAATGAACCTCCAAAGGTGTTGTAATGCACCACAATGATGGCACAGTCATTTTTACTGTATCTGGTTCCACTTATCTCGCTCGTTATCTCTCTCAGGAAAATGAACTATAACTAGAATCCCAAGAAAAACATGCAGGTAGTTCTGGGAGAAGAGGAACTGGAGCTGATTGTATTGTGCTCTAGTGTATTGTTTCAGTTTACATACATTTTCTTTTCCTGTGACTTTCCTGTGCTTTAATGTTTATTTAAAGCTAACACATTGTAGGAGTGTGTATGACAGTTGCTACCACTGTCAGAACGCTGGCTACCCACACTGCTAATGTCAGACTACAATTTTGTTTTCTTTAATTAAATGGCTTTGATAATATAAACCAGTGGTGCTGTTCCCTTTCATCATGTGGATTAGTGTAGGTGGGTTTTTGAGGCACAACTGGCACAGTTATTATTTATCTATGTCTCTGAGGATTTTCATTATGAGCAGGGCTCAAAAATACAAACACAGCTTTAGATGTTTTCTCTTACCATTATTTTTCTTTTTGAGTTGATGGACGACCTCATATATCACTGCATCTATGCTATTATTGTTCATTAAAGGAAAACTCCACCCTGAGGCACAGTAAAGATGATTATATTGAAATATTTCTGCTGTGTTTAGCTGGTGCTAATTTGATGGTAGGTGCTGTATTTCTTTGTTATTCTTGTGAGAAGTTAGTGGTTATCCTGACTGACTGATGTCACAAGGGGGACAGTGCTAGTGCAGTTACAGTGGCATGTAATAGAAATTATATTGATCTCAATCATAAGTGATGTTCTTCAGATTTTGCTTTTAGTTCCTAAAAACAAAGGAGCAAGAACTTCTTTCCTCACACACCATTTAGCGATGTTCAGTGACATATTAATGAGAAATCCAGCATAGAAGCAGAGAAGATAGCAAACGTTGGACTCAAAGTTCCAGAATGCAATGCAGCTATAAGACATACTTGTGCTGAGTTATGCCAGCGGCTCGGTCTGGCTAGTTAGCAGTCGATGAGATGAAAGGTATGAAGGTGTTGATGGCAATATTCTCCTGAAAGTTTAGGCTTTGGAGTCTGAGCTGTTTGAGAAGAGTATACAGATGAGGATGTGTGAGAACTGGACAGACTAAACGACTAATATGCCGCTGCATCGCTCTCTTTAGGTAGAGATGAAGCGAGGGCAAAATCCCACTGGCACCACTAACAGCAAGTAGTAGAAAGGAATTAAAGGTAATATATGAAACTGTTAACCAAAATTAAAATAGATTGCCTTGATAAAAGAGGTTTAAACTGAAAAAGTCAACCCAGAATTAATTAATTACAAAATAAATCTTGGATGGCATTGAATTTTGCATTATAAAAAGTAATTTGCAGAGTGAATTTTTCCTGTTGTCTTTATTGTGTATTAGTATTATTTATGCAAGTTATAGATTACCATTGGTAGTCTGAATGGCTGGAATACTAGCAATGAGAGCAACGTCCATTTCTCCCCATGTGGCTCTCTACTAGCCCATGTTCACTGCCTAATCTGGAACTATTCCAAGTATTTGTACCACAAAGGAGATGGTTCTTGCCTGGTAAAATCCACTTGGCACCAGCACCACAATGTGGCTGGTCTGAAGCCAGTAATTGATGATGTCAGGGTCTTGGGGGACATCATTCTGTTACCATGACAACAGCTTAAGTAACTTACAGAAAGTGCTGGAATTTAAACAGCAATTAATAGTGCAAGGTAGATGAAAGGGTTTTTTTTTTAAACATATCAATTAATATAAATTAAGTACCATATAGATTAATGACAAGGTGACAAGGTGGTGTGCCCAACACGAATCATTTATTCTTTTTCAATAGCACCTTGTTCTGAAGTGTTTTATGCACAGTGCTCTCCACGATTACTGGCACTCCTTGTAAAGATTAATAAAAAGGGTTAGAAAAAAATCCACCTTTTGGTGAAGTAGCTT
>JAOTRR010000010.1:22381610-22392539 GCA_028570945.1 Gogo arcuatus | reverse complement strand
ACAAGTGTGTGTGTGTGTGTGTGTGTGTGTGTGTGTGTGTGTGTGTGTGTGTCAGATACACCGATTATGAGTTCATCAGTGATAATTCCATCTCGTGGTCGGCTGGACTACATAACCGCTACACAGAGAACTCTCTCAAGGGAGTCATCCTGGACATCCACTTCTTATCCCAGACTGACTTCCTAGTCTGTACATTCTCCTCCCAGGTACACACACACACACACACACACACACTCTGAACCCTCACTGAGCTCAGGTACTGAATCACAGTTACAATAAATCTGGAGTGTGTTTTCAGGCTTCAACCCATCTGCTCATCTCATTTCTCTACTTATTAACACACCCTTCATGAGAACACAATAGGTGTGTTAATGTCTATATACAGCATGATTGCACTATGGCAATATAGTCCTCAGAAATGTATGTGCTCATTTTGAAATTGAATAGCATATTGGTTACTCTCTGTGTGGAATTTTGCACGTTTTCCCTGTGTCTGTATGGGTTTCCACCAGGTTCTCTGGTTTCTTCCCATCTATATGTAGGTGGTAGGCTGCACGAAATGGCCTGTAGGGGTGAATAAATGTGTAGACTGTGTTCCATCCAGGGTGTATTCCTGCCATGGGCCCAGTGTTTCCTTGACACTCTGTGGATCCATGGCTATCTTGACCAGGAATAAGTGGTTACTTAAGACCTACAGTTAAAAAGTGAAGCCATAATATCTGTGACACCCTCTAGTGGTTGGTAGCAGTAATCCTACACTCACTGGTCACTTTAATAGGAACACCTGTACACCTGCTCTTTTATGCAGTTATCCAATCAGCCAATCACGTGGCAGCAGCACAGGAGCTTCAGTTAATATTCACATCAAACATCAGAATGAAGAAAAAATGTGACCTCTGTGACTAATTGTGGCATGGTTGTTGGTATCAGATGGACTGGTTTGAGTATTTCAGAAACTGCTAATCTCCTGAGATTTCACCCACAACAGTCTCTAGTGTTTACATGGAATGGTATGAGAAAGAAATCTTGTCTATGGAGGGTCTGCAGACTGAAACATCGTGTTGATGAGAGAGATCAGAGGAGAATGACCAGGCTGGTTTGAGACAGGAATTCAAAAGGAACTCAAATAAGCACTCTTTAGAACTGTGGTGAGCAGAGAAGCATCTCAGAATGCACAACACATCAAACGTTGAGGTGGATGAGCTACAACAGCAGAAGACCATGTCAGGTTCCACTCCTGTCAGCCAACAACAAGAATCTGAGGTTATCATGAGCAGAGACTTACCAAAACTGCACAACTGAAGACTGGAAAAAGACCAGGTGATTTCCTTTTTCTAATCTTCCACTGTCCAGTTTTGATAGGTCTACTATATCCTTCCAGGCAGCTTGAACCAATCTGGACATCTTCCTCTGACTTCTCTTATCAACAAGGCCTTTCTACCCACAGAACTGTCACTCACTCAGTGTTTATGTTTGATGTGAAAATGATCTGAAGCTCTTGACCTGTATCTGGATGATTTGATGCATTGTGCTGCTGCCACATGATTGGCTGATTGGATAACTGTATAAATGAGCAGGTGTACAGGTGTTCCTAAAAAAGTAGACTGTAAGTGTATATTAGTACACCAAAAATAAATTTAATATACATGTACATGTCAATGTATATTAGTTAATTAATTTTAGGCTGCTGTAAGAGTTCTCTTTATCGTAATATACTTTACTATGTCCCTATTTCTTCATAATAAATGTGTTGGTTTATTTGTTGCATTTTATACTCTATACTTTATACAATTTATTAGCTAATATTTAGCAGGTCATATTTGATGAGATGTCTATGGTTGAGCTGATTCACAGTTAGTGACTGTCTTTAACCAGAGACCATCTTTTAACAGCCCTGTAAGGCTTGGTGACAAGTCCCCCCCCCCCTTTTTTTTAAGTAACAGAACTGATTTTTGTTTAATGAAAAAAATTATATTCTTTTTGAATGCACAGTAATTTCAACCTGTCTCACTGTGTGTACCAGGTGTGCCGTGTGGCCTACGAGATCATGCAGACTCTGCACCCAGATGCTTCATCGTACTTCTACTCTCTGGACGACATCTACTATTTTGGCGGGCAAAATGCTCACAACCAAATTGCCATTTATGCACATCGGCCACGCACTGCTGAGGACGTCGCCCTGGAGCCTGGAGATGTTATTGGTGTTGCTGGAAACCACTGGGATGGTTACTCCAAAGGACTGAATCGCAGACTGGGGCGCACTGGACTCTATCCATCTTACAAAGTGAAGGAGAAAATTGAGACAGTGAAATACCCCACCTACCCCGAGGCAGACAAACTACTCAACTCAGAAAATAGAGGAAAATAGACTGAAAAAGACTGAATGAGACAGTAAGAGACTCTAAAAACAGAGAGAGGCATGAAGAGACTGAAACAGACTGAGACAGAGACAGAAAGAGACAGGCTGAGAATAATCCCAAGGTATTTTTTTCCTGTATAAAGCTTAATGATAAAGGAGAGATAATAAGACATAGTCCACAAAGAGGTACATGCTGTCAGTGTGTGTGTATGTGTGTGAGTTGAGATGATGTCAAGAGACAAAGATATAGTGATAGAAAAATTAGATGTAAAGACATGGAAAGAAACAATGGAAGAAAAGATATTAAGAGACAGAGAGAGAGAGATGGAAAAAGACAAAAAGAGGTAAATAAAATGAGAGAAAAAAGTGACAGAACAAGAAAGAGACAGTCAAAAAAAACAAAAGTAGACAGAGATATAGAAAATGACAATTATACGCAAAGAGGTGGAAAGAGTTAGAGACAAATTCAGATAAAGAGAGAATAGTGGAAAAGCATGGCATAAAAAGGAACAAAATGAGAGGTGAAGAAAGGCAAAAGAATAAAAAGAGGCAATGATACACCCAGAGACAGAAAGAGATTGACATAGGAGAGAGACATTAGAGACAAAGATGGAAAGAGAGAAAAGGGTGAAAAGAAACAAGGAAAAAAGACAAATTAAGACTGAAAGAGACAAAAAATGAAGAGAGTCAGAAAGAGAGATTTGAAAAATGTGAGCTGAAATGGAAAGAGACAAAAAAGAGGCACAGTCAGCAAGAATAATCAACTTTGGGACGCTGTATCAGGAAAGACAACAAAAACATTTGGAAGAATGGACACACACTGCTGTGTGTATGTTTATGTGTATTTTTACTCAGTGAGAAAAGATGGAGAAGAAAATCACGGTCTAAAATATCCCAACTAACCTGAGGCAAACAAGCTACAGATTACAGAAACAGCAACCTGTAAAGAGCCTGCTGAGACAGGAAGGATAATGAGACATAATCCACAAAGACAGACTGAGGAGACATGCTTGTGTTTTGACTTAGCACAGCCTCCTGAATGACTCTGATATGGATGGAGGCAGAGTGTCTGTGTTTGACTGCAGGCTATTTGGACTCAGCAACACCTGAGCACAATCTACAAACCCACAACTCTGCCTCGCTTTATACTTTTATTGTTATTTAATTGTCCCAGGGTGGTTTTGAGTCATTTTAAATCTTGCCTTTTAATCTCTCTTGCCTGTTTGGTCACTGATCACTAAGAAACTAGAGGAACATGGTAAACTAGGGAGATAGACATAACAAGGATAACTATTAGGGTGCTTCTTATTTCTTTATTTGCACTTCCTTGTTTTGTTTCCTTGCTTCTTAGTTCCTCCCTCTGAGGCTGTGAGGAAAGGTTGCAAGAAAAGAAAACAACAGAGGAATGGATGCCAAACATTGTGCCATGTTAGTTCAAATATACATCCCTATAAATCAACATCAATTATTGATGACTTGTCCAGCATGTTTTAACCTATACAGTATTTACTCTGCGGTCACCACTGACTTGGCATGTAAATTCAAGCCAATTTATTGATTTTGTAGCCATTGATTCACTATTAAGAGAATTTAATTAGTGTTTTTGTTCATATTTTATTATTTGTTTGAACCTACACTGAAAAAAAAGTTCACTGAACTTTCTTAATTCAAATGTGTACATTAGTTCAACAAGAATGAATTACATAAACATGGATTGTTTTCAGATATCCAACATGATGTGAGCATGTATTTTTTAAAACCCTGGAATAAAACCGAACTCCATGCATTCACTCAAGCTCAGGATCAAGCCAAGGACCCTAGCATTGTGACCCAATATTAATCGATGTGCTATTGTGCCCCACATGAGTTAATTAAGTTAATTTAACACTATATTAATTTCTTCCTGTCAGCACCAACATCTTCGTGAGACTTTAACACGTAATTGGATCACACTGATACCATGTAACTTGATCACAATCACTCTACATGTTTCTAACTAGTAGACTAGATACTGTATGTGTTTAAATTTAGTACAAACAATGGAATCATGTTTTGATGAGAGTATTTTTTACGTAAACTATACATAATGTTTTCTCTGACAACATATTCCCTTTTTTTCAGTGTAGGTGGTTTTGTGAAAATGGTAAATATACAACCTTAGGCTTATGTCCCACATGGCTTCCACATAAGTACCTTTCTCCTCACTCTGGAAGCCTCTGTGTGCATTTAATGAATTGATAATTAGTAGTTCAGAGTATTCGGCCTTCTTGGAGATAGTGGAGCAGGTGGTCAAGAATGTACCTTGTACTGACTTCATAGTGCTTCAGGGGAAACTTCAGTGCTCATGCCAAGAACAATGGAGATACTTGGAGGGGACTTCTGTGCAAGCCACTGATTTTCAATATCAAACACTTTGTTCAAACACAAGGTTGCTCATAAAGTGTATTTGCTACCAGAGCTCCTTTGATTTTGTATTTGTTTCATCAGACTTGTGGCCATATGATTTAATCATTCAGGTAAAGAGAAGGACAGAGCAGTTAGCTTGGTGGCAAGTTGGATTCATCAAACAAGGTGCCTGCCAGATTTATGGAGAACCTTCTGGGTTGCTTGGATCCTTCAATGAGGGACAAACTCTCATGTCCAAATGACTTGTCCCTTGTACCAATTGAGGTTGGGGACATTAAGCCACAATGGACCATAGGGGGAGAAGAGACCATTCACCAGCTCTACTAAGCAAGTGCATGTAAGTGTTGACCTCTACTGGGGATATTGTTGAGTAACAGATAGAGCACTTTGAGGAATTATTTAACCCAGTGACATTCCAACCCTTCAGGAGACAGTGCCAGATAACTGTTTTTTTTGGAGTCCTTTACTTTGGCTGAGGTTACAATGGTGGTTACAAACAGTCATAATGTCAAGGCTGCAGTGGATTTGGCCAGAAATATTGAAGGCATTGGACAAGGTTGGGGTTGTGTTGTTAGCATGTCTCTTTAATGTTGCATCAAGATCTAGGGCAGTGCCCTTGGAATGGCAAACTGGGATGGTGGTCCCTATTTTTTAAAAAAGAGGACCAGAGGATGTATTCCATTTATAGAATTACACTCCTCTGCCTCCCAGCAAAAGTCAATACCAGGGTTCTGGAGAGGAGTCTGTCAGATAGGATTTAGGTGGAACAACGTGGGTTACCCCAGGCCATAGAACAATGGACCGGGCTGTTTATTCTTGTGCAACTGTATGAGGGGTCATGCAAGTATGTTAATCCAATCTACATGTTTTTTATTATTATTTGGAGATGGTATATGATTTTGTGCCTCAACATTTGTGGTGGGAGGTATTGCAGAAGATATAGAGCTATCTGGATCACTACTTCATGCAATCCAGTCTAATTATGTACACAGTGAGCATTGTGTCAATGTTCTAAGCTTTAAGTTGAAACTGTTTAATGTGTCTGTCAGACTCCATCAATGGGCTGTCTTGTTTCTTATGTTTGGTTTACATGGACAGTATATCAAGACACAAGAGGTGTCCATTATGGGAGGCTAAAGGTATGTCTGAGATTATGGTTTTCACCTGGAAGAGTGGGGTGCTCCCTTCAGGTAAGGGGATAGATCTTATGCTTGGTGGAGATCTTGGGATCTTATTCATGAGCTATGAAAAATAGAACACACGAGATTGACAATGGATCAGATAAGAGGCAGCAGTGTTACAGTTACTGTACTGGCTTGTGGTGGAGAAACAGGAGCTCAGTTTGAGGACAAAGCTGTCTGTTTACCAGTCAGTTTACGTCCCTATTCTCACTTATGATCACAAGCTGGGGGAGTGAGTACAACTGGTGGAAAGGAGGTTCTTGACAATCTAGGAAAACCTCAGAGTAGAGTCACTGCTCCTTCAAATTGAGAGGAGCCAGTAGTGGTGGTGTTGTGCCACTTACATCCTTACAAGGATGTCCCCTGGTCAGCTTCTGCTCGAGCTGTATGAAGCATGTCCCATTCGATGGAGACTCCAGGGCCAACCAAGGACCTACTAGAGTGATTATATTTGTCAGTTGGTTTGGGAACATCTAGGGAGCTCCCAGAAGGAGCTGTAGTCAGTGGCTTGGGATAGAGAAGTCTGGGCTGACCTTCCCAGTTTCTAGAGCACAGGCTGAAGAATCTAGGTTTGAGAAGGCAATGAGGCATCAATTACAGTATTGGGAAGCACCCTAAAAGATAGGGGGATGAGGAGAACCTAGGGGACTTTAAAATGAAAAGAAGGAGGAGATGTACAATACAGAAACAGGAATCAGTGAGATTTAAAGACTAAGTAACAAGAAAACTAGGCAAAGTACAAGGAAGTCATCGGAACAAGAAGTACTAAGGAAATAGCAATTAGTGAAATGAGGGTACTCTGGGAACAAGGATAATCATGGAACTAGAACTGGGGGAAAAAAGGAGAATTTGTTTGTGGGGGCCTAACAAATTAGGGAAACAACAAAATTTGATCACTGATTCTGCTTTCCAACATTCTCCAGTTCTTCAGGAGAGGAACTTATTCCTCACTCAGGCATCGCTTGCCTTTTTATTTCTTTTTCACCACCTTGGAATTTTGTGTGAACTATTAAAAAACGTTTATGATGGAAAATTGTAGATGATGTGTGATATTAGACATCCAGCAAAGTGTGGATAAAAAAGACAAGATAGAAATATGATAAATTACTCAAATGCCAGCTCAAATTGCTGAAAACTGTCCAGTTGTGTGTGGACTAATATTATCATAAGCATGCTTGAATTATGTTCCTCTATCCATCTCAGTCTACTACACAACTAAAACACAATGGAACAAAAGGGGTAATCTGGGTTGTTCAAACATACCAACTCACTTGCTTATAGATATCACTATTTATCACATTGTTCAGTAGGTTTCCTTTTTTTTATTTATTTATTTATTTATTTATTTATTTATTTGCAAAATTACCCAGACTGGTTGAGAACGTTGAAGAGAAAAAAGAAAAAAGATGAGTACTTTGTGTGTATACTAATTCAAACTAGTAAAACCAATATGACTACATATACCAGGACTAGGAACTAAGAGCAATTAGGAAACTAAGAATTTATGAAAACAAGAAGAACTAGTAAACTAGAAATAAGAGATAGAGAATGCTCAAGAACAAAAAAAGAACAGGTAACCATAGAAGTAGGGAGCTAGAAATGGGAAACAAGATGAACTGTGAAACAAGAAATAGTAAATCTGAAAACTGCTACTAGAAAACAATGGTGCACAAATAGCAAAACAAAGCAAGCATTACAAAAAATGAGCAAAAAAACATTCATGAAAACCAGTAAGTAGGAAACAGGAAGCAAACAAGAGGCATCTGTGACACTAATCAACTAATTAGTGTTTAGGAACATATGGATTTTGTCTTAAGGTACCCATGTGTCCCTTTAAAAGCTTATGTGTGTTTTTATTAATTTATGTTTCTATTTGCAGTATCTATTCAGTATTCCAATCTGAGATTTGTATTTATTTTATAATGAAGTATATTCTGATCCATCCAAGAATGTTTTCAAAGGAGAAGATGTTTTCCTACTTTATGTTCCACAGTATTGTGTTTGATACACCACGGATCAATTAAAGGGGTTGTAAGGCATTTGCTGTGTTTGTTGTGTCCTCACATTGATTGCTTTGGGTGCTGTTTGAAGATACTCCCCCTTTACAAAACATTTCTATGATTCATCTGATAATGGCAGTAAAACAGGTTTTTGCTTTCACTTTGCTACTCCACATGGTTCACAGGCTATGTTGTCGCCAAGAGAAGTGGTTTTTATTGCAGTTTCCCCCCTGACAACAATTCACATTCAATTCAGTCAGCTGTGACTAGCATGCACTCACAGACATAGCAGTTCAATGAACTGAAGTTAAACAAACCTGTGCACTGCAGGTTTTTATAAATGTCCAAAACAACTAGAGGGTACTCTGAATAAAGCAAGTTTTCACACTGTTTCTATGACCTATATCATTCATTTAAAAGAACTGTTGGCTTAGTTAATTGCTGTGTTAATTGACTTTCTGTCCCTGGCAGCTAGCATGCTGAATTGAAGTTGATCTTTTGGTCATCTATATCTCCCATTATTTATTTCTGCAGACGCTACATAGACTGGCTACATAGACATACATGTGGCCATGGGGAAGCTGACTCTAATTCAGTATTATTAGGAACTATAGTATCCCTAAAGCAACAATCAGTGGAGCTACTTTCATAAGGATTCCCTGAATAGCTTTAGTTCTCAACGTGTAGAATAGTCATAACCTTTACAGCCAGGTGTGAAATTATGTTTTGTGGTTCAGTGAATGTGGCCAAGTAGAGGCTGACTCTTAATTATGTAATATTATTGTTTAGGTTACAGTAAGGACCAAACCTAATTTGCCCATCCACCCATAAGCACTGCTATGACCAACTAGCACCAATCTTTACAGATATTTTCAGTCCTTGGACTTCTGCTCTGTTCCCACCTGCTGCAAATCCATTACTCTCAGTCCTGGTCCCCAAAATGATAAGAGCCTAAATGACTTCAGGCTAGTTTCACTGACATCTGTAAGCATGAAAGTCTTCAAATGTCTGGTCTTACTTTATCTGAAGGCTATAACTGACCACTTACTGGACTCTCTGCATTTAGTGTATAAAGCCAGCAGTCATTCTGAGCCTGCACTTCATGCTACAGCATCTTGACAGTCCAGGAAGCTATGCTAGGATTCTGTCAGTGGAATTCAGCTCATCTTTTAACACCACTGACCAAGAACTGCTGCAAGTCAAGCCTCCAGTTGAATGTGCCAAATTCAATTTATCACAGATCATAGATTTCCTGACAGAAAGGAGATAGCAGGTGTGGCTGGAAAGAAACACACCAGACTCTCTGACTCTCAGTAGAGGATCACTTTAAAGCTGTTTACTTTTGCCCCTTCTCTTCAGTCATTATAAAAATGACTGCACCTCAAGGGACCAATTGATAAAAATCCTGAAGTTTAGAGATGACACCACCAGAGGCTGCCTCTTAATAACCAAAGTTGATGAGTTTGTCTACAGAAGAAAACCGAGAATCTGGTATCCTGCATTAACAACCAGTTATCCAGGTGCTCAACTCTATAGAAAGCATTGAATTTGTTGCAGACTTTAGTAACAGCTTCTACTGGTTGGACTGTGTTGATGCCTTGTTGTGTGGATGCTCCAGCATGCAAGAATAAGCTTCCATTATTCCCCAATGCAGCAGCCAGAAGGTTGGACAATATAACAACTATTTTAATTATACCTACAGTACTGGTCAAAAGTTTGGACACACCTTCTAATTCAACATTTTTTTCTTTATTTTTATTAATTAAAAGACACTTCACATCTTAAAGTAATGAGGGATTGTCATTTCTCCTTACTTAGTTGAACAGTTCTTGACATGATATGCATTACTACAGTTATGGAACAGGGCTATTTACTGTATTTTATTATTTACTGTTTACTCTTTGATGGTCTCAAATGCATTAAGAAGGCACGAAATTCCACTAATTAACTGTTGACAAGGCACAACTGTTAAAAATATTTATATGTTATAAAACTTATATGTTAAAAAACTTTAAAATATGAAACATTTTGTTTTTTTAACACTTTTTTGTTGACCACATAATTCCATATATGTTTGTGGCAGCAGGGGCATGGTCAAGCATCAGCTGTGGGCGGCGAGGAGTCAGGGAGAACCGGCAGGTAACACGTGATGAGTTTCACCTGTGTTTGATTACTGGCAATTTACTTTTGTGTGTTTTCTGTGTTCTTTCAGAGAGAAGCTGGTAATCAGAGAGAGAGCTGAGCTACCCAGTTCCGTGTTTGTGTGTGCTTGTGTGTCAAAAGCAAAAGAAACTAAAGCCACTGAAAAGTGAAATTAGAGAAAAATAAAAACGCACCTTGAGTTGTCAAGCCTGTCTCCCCGTTCCTAATTCCCTGAGCTGTTCGAGTGTTACATGGGTGCCGAAACCTGGGAAGTGAGGAATAAAAAAATGCCTTCATGGAGTCCACACCAGTCAAGGAGCTTCCTCAGACCCTCCTCGGCAACCACCAAGCTCAACATCAGGCCCTTGTCACGCTGTGCACAGATCAGGAGCAGTGCTTCCAGGATCTGATCCAGGCCCAGTCAGAGGACTGGCAGGTGATCTGGAGCCTGGTCCAGCTAGTGGGTACTCCAGCAGCTGCTCCCACGGATACTGCTGCCAACCCAACCCTTGCAACTGCTTAAGATGGGGACACAGGACGATCCAGAAGCATTTGTGGAGCTGTCTGAGCATGTTGCTGATGCATGTTCATGGTCAACCTCGCAGTGAGTGGTGTGCCTATTGCTGCTGCTGTCAGGCGAAGTCCAGCTCGCAGCTCAACAGCTCCTAGCCACCAACATGCTGGAGTATCCGAACCTGAAGCTGGCTGTTCTGCAGCAGGTCGGTCGCACACTGGTCGCCTTGGGCCTGAAGGGTCGCCAGTTCTAGGACTGGCAATAAGAAAATATGAGGGAAGTTCAGTGAACAAACAACACTTTCCCCTCATGCTGTATGATGGCTAG
>JAOTRR010000010.1:22327644-22340144 GCA_028570945.1 Gogo arcuatus | reverse complement strand
CTGGGGCTTATCCATATTCTTTTCCAGTTGTCCCATTTTAGTTTGAGTCTGATTTTACAGCTGTTGCAGCTTATCTCTTATCTGCAGGATTGTGCTACTTTCTTGGAGTATACTCTCCTTGAACTGCATGATCACCTTTTCCAGCAGGGAGAGACACTCCGGGATGTAGGACACAGATACAGTACCAGGGGGTGTGAGCAGTGTGAGGAGTGGACAGCATGTGGGGACGAGGATAGGGGAGGGGCACATGCAGAAGGAGTAGTGGTTGGAAGCTTGGGCTAAGAGTTGGGCCTTGCTCTCAGGTCCTCCTTCTCTTTTGCAACTAAAGCTTATAGTTCATCAAAATCTTCGCCAAATTTAGCAAGACTAACTTCTTGTCACTGAATCATTAAATTTTTATTATAAGTTGTTCAATTGTGAGTGGTTCTCATAGCTTTATTCCCAGCCATTCCCAGTTCCAGCTTTATTCCAAATAATTTTCAGTTCATTAGCTGAGAGTAGGGCTGTGAACCAGATGTTTGTGTGCTCTGTGTAGAAAAGCCAGTCTGTTTTGATCATTTTATTATTTAAAATAATAAAATCTGCATTTAGATTCTCAGAAAAGGCTCTTAAAATCTTCACCTTGTATTATATTCTGGCATGTTTACTAGTGATTTCATCCAAGTAGCTGATAGCAAGGGTTCTCAGGATCCTTTGGACTATTCAAATATATAGTGAACAATTTTAACTGTCACTCTTTCTTTTAGGCTATGGTTAAAATCTAGTTGCTATTGTAACCAGTGGGGAAAATGAGTGTTTACCTTCCTTTTAAAACTCATGTAATTGAATTATCTCCTTTTATAAGTTGATTTTCATTAGTTATCTGATTAGCTTTGTCTGTCTGTCTGTCTGTCTATCTTTCTATCTTTCTATCTATCTGTCTATGCTTATTGTAGACAAACTAATCTACTTACATGTTTTAGTATATTTTCAATTTGTCCAGTGTATTCTCTGGTTGTTTAGATTTAGAATTATTTCTTAACATTGTTCTCTAGACTGAAAAATATTGGAGTGAGATTTACTCAAGAAAGCATGGTAACAATTTCCACACATAACATCTTAATACATTTATTTTAAGTAAGGTTTACATGGCACAAAGTATTATTATCATTAAAAATGTACATACATTTAACTAACCGTTTTCTTTTTTATAAGTAAATTTTACTAAAACTTTTATTTCTTTGTTAAAGAAATCTTTACTTATGTACTTCATGTAAAACAGCTGAAATGAACCATATAAAGCTCAACACTATAAAAAGTACACATCACCTAAAAGTTATCATTACTATTTAATGACCACTAACACCTAAAATGATTCCAACCAGAAGTAGCCTGCCAATGGGTAAGTGCATTTCCATCAGCCTTAATAAAGCCTGAAGTGACAGAAACCCAAATTATTACTTTTCTCACTTACGTGCACTCACACAAAGCATACACCTGACTGAGAAACACAGAGGGTGAACCGAGAAAACTTTACAGAAACACTTGAGCTTTCAAAATATCTCATGAAACAACAGCCTTAAGTCTTAAATCCAACACAGAATAAGAAATATTGAAACAGCCTATCCATAACACAAATTAAATCAGTTTAACGTTCTGCAAATGCACATGCATATCAAGTTCAAAAACCACACCCCCACTTTAGTATGCAATCATTTCAAGTAAATGTTACTTCTGTTTTTTGTCACCCCCTCCCTCCCCCTAGTTTTGTGAGTATTTTAAAAATAATATGAAGTTTAACCCAGTAAAGTCAGTAAAATATACACTTTGGGTTTTAGCCACAAATTTACATGAAATAATGTGGTACAAACCTTAAATAATTAAGTAATTCTAATAATTTACTTTTGTTTCAAAATCATAGATTAATTTTTGTCATATTTATTGAACCACTGAATTATTTTTTCAGTGTATGTAAAGCAAAAAAATGTTTGTTTTTCTGGAGTTCTGTTTTTGCTGCTGCTGATTAAAATACCTCTCTCCTTCTCTCCCTCTCTTGGTACAACCTTCACTTCATCAACTGTACTATGACTCTATCTGTGTAATATTCGCTCTTCTTCTGCTTTTTTCTTTTTCATACCATTCTCTTTATCCCTTGCTCTCATACTCTGACTCCCCCTGATTTCATTTATCTTTCTGATACTCTCTGATACTTTATTTCTCTCTTTAATAAATGAAAACAGGTTTAAATACATTGGATTCTCCATGATGAACTTCAAATCTTATTTTACAAATGCACAGCAAGATGCACTGTTTATTGCATATTGTTTTATAATTAACAGTCTTTGGCGCAGAACAGTGGAGAGTCACAGCAAGAGAGAACCTATTTTGGGCATCTAGTTTTCCAAAATGTTATTTTTATTTTCATTGCCTAAACTGGAAATTGGATAACTTTCTTCAGATTCTTTCAGCCTGTTAGGTTAAATGACATGATTTATGTTTTCTGTTTTGCTACCACAAAGATTCTCCACTTCTACTTGGAGCTTCTGCACTTAGGTCTCACTTTCTGCTGTTGTGGAAGCTCCAACGCGAATACCTGAAAGAGGCCCATGATTAGTGCCCTTAGTGTTTTTATAGCATACAATTGTAGAAGAGAAATAATTTACAGTATAATCTTACTTTCCGGTGTCACTGAAAAGAGGACGGGTTCCATTTTAAGTCAGGGTTTCTTCCTTGTGTGCTCTCAGGGATTTTTCCCTTGCCACTGTCATCTCTGGTTTGCTCACTAGAGATCTAAGTCTTAAAAAAAGGACTTCTGTAAAGATGTTTATTACAAATAAAGCACTATAAATAAATTGACAAAACTGAGGATGTGAATATTCATTTTGTAATCTAGAAAATGTGTGTGTGTTTGGCATTTAAATGTGTGCAGTGACATTCTAGCATCCTGTGTTTAGGAATGCACTGGTTGAGCGTTGAACATTGTACCAATATCAGGCTACTAGTGACTTGATTGGACCAGATTTGGGTTTGTTGACAGGCATAACATGGATCTTACACATTATTGTATGCGTTATATGTGCATTAGAATTCTTGCAGGGCTTAAATATGCTGCTTATTTTATAGCTTACTTATGTGTTAAAATTGTGTCCACTCGAGCACTACTACCTTTTATTTGTATGTATGGAGGGATATTAGTTCTACCTGTACTGACTGAACCCTCGCCTCTGACTCTGCGTTATGTGGGGTTAGGACTGGACATGAGGGAGGAAGTGAATTAATGAGCTTTCTCCGTCCCCCTCTTTTCTATCAGCAGATGCTCCATACAGAAATCTCACTGTAGGGCCATGTCCTGTTTAATCAGGCCCCCTCTCCCTGATCCCTGCCAGTGCTGACTTGGCTCCTCGGACAAGCCCAATCTTCTGTCTACATCTACTCTCCACTTCACCTCTACTCCTCTTGCTCTCCCCTACCTCATATCTCCTTTTCCCTCTCCTTCATCTATCCTTTATTTTTTTCCTTTTTTGCTCTCTTCTTCTTTTTCTCTCCCTTCTTCTCTTTGATCTCCCTTTTACCTCTCCTCCCTTTCATCTCTTCTTCATCTCTTCCATATCACTAACTTTGCTTCTTTTCTTTTATTTCTTCTCCTCATAATGTTGTCACCTTCACCTTTTCTTTTCTTCCCTTCTTTCATATTTTCTTTTATCTCCTCTTGTCTACTTTTGTCATCATTTCTTTCTTATTATCTTCAGTTATCTTCTTTTTTCTCGTGTTCTCCATTCTTCTCTCCTCTGATCTTATTTTGTCGTCTCGTATCTTTTTGTTCTTCTCATATTCTCTTGTTTCTCTTTTCTTCTGATTCCTTCTCTTCTTTAATCTCATCTCTTTAACTTTGGGTTTTCAGGACGCATGCAGATCTTCTGGAGGATTTTCCCCCATAGAGTAGCTACATCCGTACGGCACAATAATTTATCCCACTGAAATGGGAATATCAATATCATAAAATTTCCACTTTGTTGCATATAGTGCTTTGTGGCCTTTTATATTCAGTAAATTCACTGTTACACTGAAACACAAAAATGATCAGGAATTATGATCCATTTTTATTAAACCAATAATTCATCCTTCCAGTAATGATCCATGTTTCAGTTATGTATCATTTGGAAATCAGCTATAAATCTGATATTAATTATTTGAGCTTTTTTTGAGAATGCTCTTTGTCCTGAATTCTAACACATTTTGTGATGACATACAAGGTGGGTCCAGTTTCACTGTAAATACACTGTAAATGAACCTAATGACACAAGAAAAAAGAGAGAGAGATTTTGTTGCATTTCTGTTTGAACAAAGTTTTATGAAATGTGATGACTACTTACTCTAACCTTAACCTACAGACCTTTTACATGTGAGTTCTGAGAAATCTTATGACTCTTGTGAGACTATGTTGATCTGATCAGGATAGATCTCTGATGCACTAAAGTGTTAAAATAGAATAAGGTCTTGGAGGTTGGAACTTTGCCCTTCACCTTCCTGCTGCTGTATAATGATAGCTGAAGTGAGGGAAGAAGACAGTAGGAGCGATCACTGTCTTTCTCATCAGCAGTGGTTCTCAGGAAGTCATTGATCTCTCCCCTCCTTTCTTCTTCTGCTTTCTTCTCATTAGCTCTAATCTTCCATATCCTTTTTCTTGCTCCACTCTTTTTCAAACTTTATTCTGTTCCTCAAAAATTCTGTTCAGTTTTTACACAATTGACATGTGAAAAGCACACACATGGTGTTTAGACATTTCACATGTTACATTTCATCTGTTTAATCTTTCTACAAGTTTTTTTTTTACACATGATTCATTTATTTTTACATGTGATTTTTTACACTATTGATTTATTTGCACATGTAAAATATTTTTTATGAAAAGCAAAATAAAAGTTGAATATAGGGGTAGAAAATGGGTCCGTGTACATTTTGGTCATTCTATTTTCCTATCAGAAACAGAAATAAGAAAATGAAAAATGAATGGTGTTTTGATTTTCATTTCAAAATCCAAAAATGAATAATGGAAAAACAAGTCATATTTTTGTTTTCCTCCCAGAAACAGCATATACAAAATTTAAAAATGACTTAATTTTCATTTTATCCCTTGTAAAACAGAAAATAAAATCACAAGAAACCAAAAACTAGAAAATAGCCCTTTTTTTCATTTTCTGAAACCAGAAGCTGTCTACATGCGTGTGTCCCATATAGAACTAAATTACTTAGAAGTTACAGCAGTAGCTTACATAGCTTAGGGAGGAATGAACTTACTGTTCGCTAATGATGGCTTTGAATGTTCTATGAAATAACAGGGGCTGCAACAGCTGCATTAATTAGTATAATATTTTAAGCAGGTTTCACCTGAAATATGCAACCAAGTTTTTCCGCTCTCATGTCCTCCTCCCTGAGTGACACACTTTTGTTGTTTCAGAAAATGACATATTGCTTCATGCTTTTTCAGCTGCCAGTCCAACCAGCTAGGTGTTTGAATTATAGGAACATTGACACTCGTGCACATGGACTGACCACAGCTTCAGAAAATGAAAAAACTGGCTATTTTCTGTTTTTTATTTTTCTATGATTTTATTTTCTGTTTTACCAAGAAGAAAAGGACAATCAAGTCCTTTTTAAATTTTGTATATGCAATGGCTGAACAGGAGGACAAAATATGACTCTTTTTTTGTTATTCTTTTTTGGGTTTTGAAATGAAAATCAAAACTTCATTAGTTTTTCATTTTCTCATTTCTGTTTCTGAAATGAAAATAGAATGACCAAAATGTACACAGACCAAAATGTGTGGCCATGACATTATGTCCATAAGAGAAAAAAGAAAACGTGGAATCAGGATCTAAATAATTCACTAGTGACTTGTAGAGTTCCATATGGTTTATTCAGGTCTTCTTTTCATGCTATAGTTACCGTGTCCTTTTTCATTGTCTGAGATTTATTAGGGTGTGGTCTGGACAACATGGTTTGTGGGAAAAGAAATGGGGGAAAAGTCAGTTTTTGGAGGAAAAAAGAACACTAGATTGTTTTTAGGTAGTTGAGAAAAAGAAGACCAAAGAAGGAGGAAGAAAGGTCTAGACAGCTCCTGCTGAGTAGCTACTCAGTAGCTACCTATTATCTGTTCCAGTAGCTTAAAGCTAAAAAAAAAAAGTGGGAAATTGAATGGCAGATGCAGATGTGAATCATTAGATACACTACAAATCTTCTGGGACCATATCCGGGAAGGAGATGTTTTGCATTCAGGGTGGTGATTAGTGAGATAAATCTTTTTTGTTCCTGTTTTTATTTTTTGGCTTAGTGGGGAATTATATTCTGAGGAGACTTAAACTCAGAAATTTAGTGGGATTGCTTTTTTTTTGTTCGGGGGGGGGGGGGGGGGGGTTCTTTCTGCTTTTGGATTTTAAGATCAGCATATTTCTGCACATGGAACTTTGATGCAAAAGTAGTAAAGCTTTCAGTTTAATGAAGCCTTTCAATTAGGCCAGGTTGCTGTTGATGTTATTGTTGTTGCTGCTGCTGTTGCTTTTGCTGTTGCAGCTATTGTTGCTGCTGATATTGTTCCTATAAACAGTGTGGTAAATAGATTCTGCCCTTTAATTTCCATTGGCTGCTTAATTATAAATATTTGTAGTGTTATACACTTTAAATTTATTCACATTTTACCAAAAACATTTGTCACAATTAAGAAAGCTATGAAAAACAAGATTAAATGACAATGTTCTGGAACATATTGTTAGAATATATCGATTTCATAACCAAAAAGACTTGTAGGATGTTTTCTTTGTTTGCATTTTCCAAAATGGATGACAAAAGTGATGTATCATCAAGTGATAGGACATATACCAATAGTATGTAGTAGCAATGACTGAATTTTAATGATAAATTTTAAAACATTGTACAAATATTAATTAACTCTACATAAAACAATATAAAACTGGGCTTGACTCTTTTTAGCTGTCAAACTACAAGCAAAATTCAAACCTCCCCTTTATCTCCTAGATGCTATTTAAAAAAAGCTTAACAGCTAAGCAGGGTTGCAGGGGAAGCTGCATTAGCAACATATACATGAAATCTTTCAGTTAGGATTTAGGCCTCAGCCCAGTACTGAGACAGCACTGGTTAAAGTAGTAAATGACCTACTACAGGCTTCTGATCAGGATTGTGTCTCCTTGCTTGTGGTGCTCATTCTTTGTGCAGCTTTTGAGAAAACGGATAACACATTCTTCTAGATAGAATAGAAAATGTTGGTGGAGTTAAGAGAAAGGCTTTTTCCTGGCTCCAGTCTTATAAGACTGATCATTAGCAGTTTGTAAATATTAATAGTGACTAAGCAACGAGAAGTAAAGTTTGTTGTTCCACTAGGCTTTGTTCTAGACCCACAGACCTTATCTTTATATAGGCTGCTCTGGGTAGATTTATTTGTATATATGATGTTAGTTTCCTCTACTGTGCTGACGACACACAGGTTAATAAAGCTGAGGAATATGTAAAGAACATTAAACACTGGATTCTGAGTAATTTCTTCCTACTTAATCCCAACAAGACAGAAGTATATCATTACATGATGCAGAAAAACTATTTCATGCTTTTGCTGAGAATGGATAGGTGTGTGCTGGATCTGGTTTGGGCCCGTTAGTTCCAGTAAAGGGAAATCGTATACAATTGTATGCTTCCAACTTTGTGGCAACAGTAAGGAAAAGGCCCACATTTAGGTGTGAATTTAAGAGATGAGAACCTCTGTTGGCAAGGAGGAAACTGCCCTGAGCTGATATGACAATAATTGTAAGAATTTAGTGAATGGTGATTTGAGACAGAGGCAGAATAGAGAATTGTATTTCAGTGTATTTAATTCCTACTTCCTGAGATGGCACAAAACTAACTTGCAACAGTCTCACTGAAGAATAAATTAATAATAAAATATATACGGAATATATTAAGTTCCTTGTAGCAGAAAAATAATTCAATGAGTGACTTTAATTTTAGCATTCGAGGTGGATAAATTGCATATTATCACACAATGCTAACATTACAAGGAACAGGAAGTGTCAGGGAAGTCTCTGGAAAACTAATTATAATGCAGAAAGGTGATGAGTAAATGAGCAGGTCACATACTCATTCATAAAATTATTCATACTGAAATATTCAAACCTTCCCCATTTTAGTAGGATGACAGGTTCTTTGCGTTGCATGAAGCCAGATGAGTTAATTGTATTTCTCGTTTTATGACTCAGAGTTGTGTGGGGGGGAAGTCTTGTGGGTCTGACTTACTGCCAACGGGTTGTCACTTTATAAAAAGACACAGAATTTGTGCAGACACTTTACACTCTAAAGTGTGTCTGTGCCATGAACACCAATAAATATCAGAGACCTATATAGATGAGGGCATTATTCGATACATACCATGAAGCTACTTGGAGGCCATACTGGCAATCTCTGTACATACTGTAAAATGAACAGTGGTGTATGGACATTCCTTAACAATACAGATAGATCTGCTTGTTTTGATGTGTTTGACTACAGTCTGCTCAGATTGCTGATTTAGTTTTGTCTAGTTTATGCCAGTTTGTGATCACCTTACCATTAGCCTGTCTCAATTTTCTGAGTACTGTCTAGCCATTTTTGCTGTTCTGTTGGTTGAAACCTGCACTCACTTCCATCTGTCCAATTTATGACAATAAGAAACAAGCTGCATTTTATTATGGGATCAATTGGTATCATTTTTGGGGGATTTTCATTATTTTTATTATTCAAGTAAAAAAGTAACTATATTAAAATCAGAGAATAAAAATACTTTCATTCCTATCGCGTATCAAAGAAAAAGACATTTTGGGACACTTCAATTCAAAGACAGACAGACAGAAAATTGAATTATGATAGCAGTATATTATGCATAAAATTTTATAAAGAGATATTTGAAATACACTGTATGAAGCCACACAGGGGCCTAGAGCTAAAGCCTGATGTTGAGGCTCTCTGGTGTTGTAGAGTAGTACTGCATATGAGACATAGGAATTAAGATTTACATAGCGTGGTGTTGAACACCTCTGTATGGAGCTGTGAGAGTCGTTCTGCTGCAGGAGAGAATTGAGCTGTGTGCTGGGTGTGTAACAGATTAGGGATCTGGGCCAAGATAAGGCTATAAAGTGGACTTGTTTAATAAAGCAGGGGTTTAGAGTGTGCTGAACCCTCCTGTCTGTTTATGCTGTTTCATTCCTTCAATAAAGTACCAGAGGGGCTTTTGAATTCTTCATAATTCTGTGTTTCAAACATTGTTTTGTTACTGGTGTCCTTAGAAATTCAATTTTGATCCAGAGTGCCATGATGTGATTATAAAATTATTCTTTATGCATTGTGGTGAATCTGTTTTTGATTTTTATAGCACATGATGTTTTTTTTAACAACTGAATGACTGCTTTTAAACCCTAATATCATTTTCATGCATTGTGAAAAACACTGTATTTAATGCATTTGTTCTGTAGTATTTTACTTTCCCTCAAATATTTACTCTTAAAATTTTAATTATTTAAAAAAGTCAGATGACATTTGTTCAGTGATGCTGAGTCTTTCATGCAGGAATTGTGTGCATGTAGGAATTGATTGAATTTCCCATCTCTAGTATACAGTATAGAGTGACAAATCTGAAATAACTACTATACCATTAAGATTATGCAAGATCCACATAGTTAATGCTACAAAAACATTCTCCAACTGTTGTGTGTCATTTGAAATCTGCTACAGTTTTTTAACAAGGTGGCCTGCTTTATGAAAAGGAGAAAATTACAGGAAGATTGATCCCCTGGAGTGTTGTGGAATTAATTGTTGGCATTTTATTGTTAACAAAAGGAATTTGTAAGCAGCTAATGTGATGTGCTGAAAACAGCTTGAGTTTTACAGTTATCCTACTATGCTTTTATCCAGTTCATATTCAGACAGGTGACAAATTAAAAGAAAAGGTGCCTTAGTGAGGTATTGGGCGTAGTCTTTGAGAGTAGTTTAACATATCACTAAAAATCTCCCATAGGTATTTAACTGGGTTGAGATATGGTAAGTGTGATGGGCACAGCATATGATTTACATGTTTTACATGCCCTGTGGATGGAGCAGGGGTCGTCCTGGAAGAGGATGGACCTCTCTCGTTAGGATAGAAATGTTTCATCATAGGATCAAGGTAATAAGGCAGAAGAACTTTGTATTGATTTGCAGTGACTCTTCTATCTACTGGGACCAGTGACCCAAATCATGCCAGCAAAATGCCATAGAATAACACAGAAACCAGACCCCCTCAGGGTCTTTTTTTCCCTTTAATTTGTCATCCATCTGTGCTTCCCTATGGTAGACCTATGCTAAAGTTCAACAGTAAGCTAGTAATTTTTACAAGTCAAAAAATACACAGATTTGTAAATCTGAAAATGTGACTACAAGTTTGTAGTTATCACTCATCTTATTAACTTCATTCCTTGTATTACAGCTACAAGTCCTATAATCCAATAATGAATATATTGTAGCATATTCATTAAGGTAAAAACACAAAATGGACAATACATGCTATTTGGCTAATCTGAATGATGTATCTTCACACGCAAACCATTTTGACCTTCAAATCGTTGCCTAGGTGATTGAAATACAGCTTGAAAATGTCCCATGAGAAACCCACACACAATATTTGTTACAGATGAACAAAATTGATTATGGTTGTGAGATTACAGTATGGAATTCACGTACAATTACTATAGACAGGAAATCACATCCATATATTTATAACCTCATTGTTGTGGAGACAGGCTTCTGCAAATTTGGTGGAAAACCCACATGTACTGCATGTTTCTGCTTGCTATGAAGTCCTGTGTCAGGTTTACCATTGTAAATTAGCTTGATACTTAGCTGAGTCTGGGATTTAGCACATCTTTGCTAACTCAGCAGAGATGCTTGGTTTCACTTCAGTGGTTTGAACCTGTGCTCATTCTTGAATATCCCATACTCTTACTCTATCCTTTGATTCTCTATTGCTTCGGAGTGTGTTTACAATTTAGAGGACTGCAGTAATGCAGGTTCTCGGTAATTTGTCATTTAGCTGTCCACTACACTGTATTTTTTACAGGTACTGTACGTACAGCTACTGCAATACTGTATCACTATAACATCCTAACCACATAATAGTGAAAGACCATATTATTGCATTGTTTACAAGCATTTACATGATATATGAATTAATGTCTTTGAATTAATATTGAACTAATGTCTTTGTTTGAAGTAATCATACCTGAATGTATTATCAAAATCATGGCACCTGACAGCCATCTGTAATAAGGTGTATGACCACAGCAATATTTGCATAAGTAACATTGGCACTCTATACCTTTATACATAAAACAGGTCATCAATTAAATTTCACCTGGGGCCAAATTCTCATGGAACAAATGTTGTTTGGCCACACTACATCCTCACTTCTCAACACACACACACACACACACACACACACACACACACATTCAATCACCCCACTGAACTAAACACCTCACACACTTTCTAACACACAATCCATCATTCATTCTCCTAGGTCTTGGTCACTCTTTTCCCATTAACCTCTGGTTCACCTTAATAATGCATTTATAACTATTACCAACAGTGTGAAGATTATTATAATTACACTGATTGAACATTTTAAATTTTAAAAACAATATTAGATCCAGGTTAGATTTGCTCTACATGTTGCATATGATGTTTCATATTAATCCATGGAAAAACTGAGCTGAACATGCTAAAAGAATATGTCTGTGCTCAAGTAGGAATTCAAGTTACTACCCATTAAAACCACTTTACAAGTTCTATTTATTTTCAAGCTACTGCTTCTTGGCACATTTTATACAAAACTTTGTATTGCAAAGGTTATCTCCTTTAAAATAGAAGTGCCAACGGTGATGTGCCTCCACTTTTCTCCATATTCTTCCTCACCTACAGTCTCTCTCCTCTCTGTTTTCTGCCACTTAGCCTAACCGCTCTCATCTTTCTCAGGCTAATAGCTCACAACAGCAGTGTTTTTGTTTGTCCACATCAGTAGTCACTCTGCAGTTGTACTCTAATGATGTCACCTGCACACATGTAGGACTGTATTCAATACTTGACATATCTTTAAAGGAACTGGAACATTTTATTGGAAGATGGGTTGGAGCTAGAGAAAATGGCTGCGGGCTGTACCATTTCATGATCCCTGCCTTATAGAATCAACTATAAGTTTTTAATTTATAATGTATAAATCTGTTTATCATCAAGTACCTGCCTTCTGTCACTTTCCTAAAAAATGTCTTTGCTCTGGATATGCTGAATCGCTTTCCATAGACTACACACCTAAACCATTCAGACAAGGACATTGCACTTTAGAAGCACTTTGAAGTCCAGTTGAAAAAAAGGTGAAGTCAGTTAGTTATGAAGCCAGTGAATTGATTGATTGATTGATTGATTGATTGATTGATTGATTGATTGATTGATTG
>JAOTRR010000010.1:22115799-22132300 GCA_028570945.1 Gogo arcuatus | reverse complement strand
ATTAACTGAAGCTCTTGATTTGTATCTGCATGATTTTATGCATTGTGCTGCTGTCCAGGGATTGGCTGATTAGATAACTGCATAAAACACCAGGTGTATGGGTGTACCTAATAAAGTGGCTGGTGAGTGTATTCTCTTACAGGACATTCTGTCCTCTGATGCATGTGTTTAGGCTTGCTGTCACATGAAAAATCTAACTTGTTTAAGATGCAGAAGCTCATCAGCCTAAATTAATTCAACTGTAAAAGTTGATCTGGAGCCTATCGAGGTAACACTGGATGTATTTACTATGGATGGGACACCAGTCCAGTACAGCCCATGCACATACATATTCACACCTAGGAGCAATTTAGCGTACTGGCGTGTTTTCAGAGAGTCGGAGGAAGCTGGAGGATCTGGAGGAAACCCACACAAACGTGGAGAGAACATGTGAAACCTCACTGAGCTCAGGATCAAACAAGGAGCTGTGAGGGGGCAGTGCTACCCACTGTGCCATCCTTTCCCATTAAACTGGACTTGTGAAATCAAGTAAATAAACACATTATATGAATAATATATGAATAAATGTGAAATGTGGCACCGTGATGTAGCAAGTAGTCTTGTCATGGTTCCAGGGATCCCAGTCGATCCAGTGTTCGGTTTACTGTCTGTATGGAGTGTCATGTGCCCCTCCCCCATCCTGTTCTCCAGTTTCCTCTCACCTCAAAAAAATATGCCAGTAGGGTGGGTTATCTATGCTAAATTGCCTCTAAGTGTGAATGTATGTGTGCCCTACAATGCACTGGCATCTAATGGACAGTGATTACTGATGATCAAGAAATGAATTAGGAGGGAAATATGATGAGGTCACGTGTGAAAAATGGATGAAACATAACATGTAAACTGCCTAAAAACACGGGGGAAATTAGCATCATGTGATTATTCACATGTGAAGTAGTTTATGTAGGGGGAAATCTAATGCTGCTGGGATACAGCCTATGGCTGTTCGTTCAAAAAACAAAAAAAAAACAGACCTATTTGTGAAGAAACTCATCTCAAAATGAAATTATACATACATACATAATATGTTGTACTTATTATTTGATCTATTGTTCATGTTCCAAGACCCAGCCTTCACTAATCATTCGTTTATACCCAGCGGGATTGCCGTTAACAGCCGTTGTTCCGGAAGTACTTGCTTGCGCTCTGCGTTTGACTGACATATGACGTCACAGTAGGGTGGGTTTTCTGTGGAAAGTGCTAGAAAGAGACGAAGCACAGCTACACCGGCTCTGTAATATCCTTCCGATCCAAAACAAAGTTCTGCAGTTAGAGGTTTCTTTTGTTCATTTTCATATTGCACTCTATCATCTAATCATATTTATATAAATACAATATTTAGATAATAATCATTGTACTAAAAGAAAAATTAAATAATTTTTACTGTTTCGAATTTATGATTCATATTTGGTACATTAGTGAGCAGCACACCTCAATAATAATCCCAAATACAGAATATATATATAGGTTAGTACACCAACAGTATAAAAATAATCATAATGTAATGAAAGTGGTGTGTTATATGTTTTTATTTACAAACATTCTACACATGCTGTATGTAAGTGATCTTGACAAATGATGCATCACTTTAAGATGTAACTGCAATTAGAATATATTGCTTACATTTATTATTTTTCTTCCTGTTAACGTATGTATATTACATACTTTATATTTTTTGTTATATGGCTGGCTACCTTTTAGTATTTGGCAAGCAGTTAGTCGTTATAGTGACGCGCTTTCATTTTAACATGACAACTGAACGCTGCCTACGGTTAAGTCCGAAACCACGTATTGAACCCTAAATAGTACGTCAACGCGCTGTAGGTCACTATACAGTAAGTAGTGCACTAGTTTGACATAGGATTCATATGCTATTTAGGTAGAAACCTATGCTGCTCGATTGCAGCTGTCCCGCGGAGTGATACAGCTCTTTGCATATATAAAGTATACACTCTAGAAAAATCGTCCTGTCCTTCTTTTACTCCACTGCATCAGAGTGTGGAGGAGATAGGAAAGTGTTTGGTTGCATTTTGTTCAAGAGAAGTCAACGAAACAAAAGTCAAGGTACGACATTTTCGATTATTCCGTTTATGTAGTTGAAATTAGTCAAAGCAGATATAATTTAATGACTTTAGTTAGGTATGTGGTGAGGATGTCTGGCAACACAGATGGTGGTTATATGGGTGGATAAATCAGCTAGGGTTGCCTTTGCCTTTTACTTTAATTAAAAATCGCGATAAGTCATTAATTTAGCTAGCCAGCTAGTTAGTTATCTGTGATTGGTACCGTGCCCAAAAAGGCTGCCATGAGCAGGTGTAAGGGTAAATTCTAGCTATTTCTGTAAAAAATTATAAATATAGGGATATTCCTGTATAAAGTGTGTATTTTGCTTTTAAAGGTGAACGTAATGTTTCTGTTTAGATGTTAATAGAGCAGAATAACTTGAACTCAATTCAATTCTAACGTCGACAGAAACAATGGGTATCGCTAGCACGTATTACGCCTAGCTCGTTTTATTAACCGGCTCAATCCCAAATGACGCGCTGCGCCCTATGTAAGTGCACTACTTAGGGAATGAAACAATGGCGTTTCTGCACTACAGAGTGCGTTATGCGTCCAATAGCGAGTCATTTGAGATTCAGCTACAGACCGCGTTGCTCTCTGCTCAACTGATGCTAGCTTGTGGTGCGTGTTAATCGATAATGTAACGTTAATGTTGTATACAGCTTGAGGTACTGGAATACGTATAAATACTGTACATAAGGGATTTTTTTTTTAATTTCATTTAAAACTTTATTAGGCTGTTTTTTACTACTACATCTCACCGAGCCAGCTGTATATTTAGGCGTTAATGTTTTAAACTACTCCTTGGATAAAACTAAGGTAACTATTAGATATGACTTTTTAGGGTAAGCAGTAATCAATATTACTCTTGTAAAACTCTCACGTGCGTGGTTATGAAGCACGTGGCTGTGCCCTTTGTGCATCCGGAAGTTCGGCCATGTTAAACTGTACGGCGGAACACGGGTGTAGGAGCAGCCGTGTCTGCTTGAGATATAACTCGGTTACATTATTGGCATCACACAAAGCTCTAAGCTTTATTAGCTTGGCAGAAAAATGCAAACATTCTCAGAAAATAATAAGTTTCTGGTCAATGTGTAGTGGGGGGAATAGAAGAATGAGTGAGTGAAATAAATCTATCTGAAAATTAAGGAACATGTTTGGGAGTCAGCTAAAACGCATGCTTGATGAAGTTGGGTTTGTTACGTTGTTAATTCATTTGTCTCTTTTTCTCAGATGCCTGAAGAAATGCGCCAAGAGGAGGAGGCTGAGACCTTTGCCTTTCAGGCAGAGATAGCTCAGCTGATGTCCCTGATCATTAACACTTTTTATTCCAACAAGGAGATATTCCTCAGGGAGCTTATTTCCAATGCCTCTGATGTAAGTGCTGTTATAATAAAGGGTGTGGGTATAATTGTCAAGATAACTATACAGTGGGCAAAAATATCAAGTCTTGAGTATGTGGAGTAGCAGCATGCCTTCATTTGGGACACGAAATAACAACTAACATTACTGATGATCACCAGCAGATTTCTCAGACCAGTTTTAACCAGTTGTGCAGTGTGTACAGAGCCAGATCAAGCCAAATTCCCATCACTCTAAGTGATAACTGACTAGCTGTTAGTCTGTGTTTTAGAATTTGTCTTTTGTGTGTGCACACTAAGTAGTGATTTGAAACCCGGAATTCGATTAGGTTTTTTCCCCTCTAGGCCTCAGCCTGTTATCTGGCTGTGTTTAGTTGTTTTTGGAGTTATGTATCTATCTTAAAATATAGCATTTTGCTCATCACAAATCATATGTTATTTAATTTAGTATGAAAATTTTAAAGATGTTATGTCCTGTAGGCCCTTGACAAAATCAGATATGAAAGTCTGACCGATCCATCTAAACTGGACAGTGGGAAGGACCTCAAGATTGACATCATTCCCAACAAGCATGAACGCACTCTGACCATTGTCGACACTGGAATCGGCATGACCAAGGCTGACCTCATCAATAATCTGGGAACCATTGCAAAGTCAGGAACCAAGGCCTTCATGGAGGCTCTTCAGGTAGTGTGTTGTGTGAAACATGAACCACATCATTGCACTAATGAGGAATAATGCACTAGAAGTGCAAGAGAGAAGGAAATTAAATGGTCACTTAGTACCACACTTTGGCAAATGGTTAATGATTCTGCCCTTGGTAAACAAGGTTCAGATTTGGTCTGGTACATGGTTATACTAGGGATTTATACCATTTTTAAAATTGCCCACTTTTCCCTTTGGATCTACCCGTCTAATTGTTTGCCAGACTGTTTGCACAAGCTGCTTGCCATTTAAATGGCATGGACACATTTTATAATGCAGTTGGACCTAATGCATAGAAGCTGCATGTCTTTGCTTAACTACTACTTGCACAGTTAATGAGCTCTTGATCCACCCCCCCCCCCCCTTCCCCCTCAGGCTGGTGCAGATATCTCCATGATTGGGCAGTTTGGTGTGGGCTTCTATTCTGCCTATCTGGTGGCTGAGAAAGTGGTGGTCATCACTAAAAACAATGATGATGAGCAGTATGCCTGGGAGTCCTCAGCTGGCGGATCTTTCACGGTCAAGGTCGACCATGGTAGGTTGACTGTAGTGCCTGTTTAAGACTGGTGCATTGGCTGATCTGTATTTTAGAACGGAATAATTTATGCCCGGCACATGTGTATTAAGTGTAGTGAATTCATTTGAAAACCTCAAATTTGCTTAATGTTTGTACAAGTTATTGATGGTAGGGGGCCTGTTTACAGGTGAGCCCATTGGCCGTGGAACAAAAGTCATCCTTCATCTGAAGGAGGATCAGACAGAGTATGTTGAGGACAAGCGGGTGAAAGAGGTGGTCAAGAAGCACTCGCAGTTCATTGGATACCCCATAACACTCTTTGTAAGTGTTTTTTAATGTTATGTACAGCCTAGTTTGTTGGCTCAGTATGCGGTTACTGCATTGATTGTTCAGTGATGCTGTGAATTTACTTGAAGCAGAAATTGGCAGCCATGGCTTTGCATACAGGAATGCAAAAGTTCTTGACCATTCTGAAATGTCCTGTAGGTGGAGAAGGAGCGTGATAAGGAGATCAGTGATGATGAGGCAGAGGATGAAAAGGAAGAGAAGGAAGAGAAAGATGAAGAGGGAGAGGACAAGCCCAAAATTGAGGATGTAGGCTCTGATGATGAAGAGGATTCATCCAAGGATAAGGACAAGAAGAAAAAGAAGAAAATCAAGGAGAAGTACATTGACCAGGAGGAGCTGAACAAGACCAAGCCCATCTGGACCAGGAACCCTGATGATATTACCAATGAGGATTATGGAGAATTCTATAAGAGCCTGACCAATGACTGGGAGGACCACCTTGCTGTGAAGGTATAAAATATCAATGACTATGATGAATCAAAACCTAGCTTTAAGAATTAATCTCTGGGCAGCAATAAGTGGCAATGAACAGTTTCTGGAGGCAGTAGATTACATAATTGTCTTAGCTGTATAGGTAATAAGCTCGATCCCTTTTTATACATTTTTGAATCATGGGCTTTTGTGTGGTGTCTACTCTCTTGTATGTGTTCAGTAAATTTGGTTGAATGCCTTCAGTACCAGTCACTTGTAGTAATTGTATGTTGTAAGTAAAGCCCACCCTATCCAGCTCTGAGTTTTCTTTTTGCGTCTATGCCATAGCACTTCTCTGTCGAGGGACAGCTGGAATTCAGAGCCCTTCTCTTCATCCCCCGTCGGGCACCCTTTGACCTCTTTGAGAACAAGAAAAAGAAGAATAACATCAAGCTGTATGTGAGGAGGGTGTTCATCATGGACAGCTGTGAGGAGCTCATCCCTGAGTACCTGAGTAAGATCATTTCTCAAGCTTTAACACCTGAAAACTATGATGGACAGTGAAGTAGTGTGTATATATGGCTTAATATACAATTTAACAGGGTTGTCTTGCGGCAGCAGGTGTTTATGTATTTATTTGTTTACCTCAGACTTCATCCGTGGTGTGGTCGACTCTGAGGATCTTCCTCTGAACATCTCCAGAGAGATGCTGCAACAGAGCAAAATTCTGAAGGTGATCCGTAAGAACATCGTGAAGAAATGCCTGGAACTGTTTGCTGAGCTCTCTGAAGACAAGGACAACTACAAGAAGTTCTATGAAGCCTTTTCCAAGAACATGAAGGTAAGAATAGGTCCTGTAAATGCACTTTTTGCAGGCAACAGCCCAATGGCTGCTTTTTTTTTTTTTTTTTTTTTTTGTAAACTTTTTTACACTCCTAGTTGTTTAGCATGGATTGAGGTTTTGCCTCATTCTATGTGGCTGCTGTAAACTTGTGTTTTGTCTAGTATCAATGATTTAGTTGTCCTAGAGTTGTCACCTCCAGCTGTGGTGCTTTTACTGCTGTATAGATTTTTCTTTTTAAATAATTGCTAGTGACTTAATGCAGTTAAACACCTTTAATTTCCAATAGTGTAAATATCCCATTAGGAAATAAATGGCATTGAATACAAAGCAATAACTTGGTGTTTTGTAGTTGGGCATCCATGAGGACTCCCAGAACCGTAAGAAGCTCTCGGAGCTGCTGCGCTATCATAGCTCCCAGTCAGGAGATGAAATGACTTCTCTCTCAGAATACCTCAGCCGCATGAAGGAGAACCAGAAATCCATTTACTACATCACTGGTTAGTCTTGTGGCATGTTTCCTTTTTTGTGAAACCACTGTTTTTTTTTAAAAAATTTAAATTTTCACTGTATAATTGAAGTGTTCTGAGTTGTGGTTTTTTTGTTCTCTTCTACCCCCCCCAGGTGAGAGCAAGGACCAAGTGGCCAACTCTGCATTTGTTGAGCGTGTTCGTAAGCGTGGTTTTGAGGTTCTGTACATGGTGGAGCCTATTGATGAGTACTGCGTGCAACAGCTGAAGGAGTTTGAGGGCAAGACCCTGGTCTCTGTCACCAAGGAGGGGCTGGAGCTGCCTGAGGATGAGGAGGAAAAGAAAAAGATGGAGGAGGACAAGGCCAAGTTTGAGAGCCTCTGCAAACTGATGAAGGAGATTCTGGATAAGAAAGTTGAAAAAGTAAACACAATCTTGGGCATTAAATCGATTTTGTCCAGTAAAGGCTCTAAGATTTGGTTTCTTTTTGTAATGTTAATGAGTATCCTAGTTCTTCGAGTCACGTTTTGTGGTAAGTCCAAGTACTCGAGGCTTGGTGTGGTTGAATAGACAAATAGCTTGTACTATCAAGAGCTTGATTGTGTGGCTGTCCAAGAACGTTTTCGGTCATCTAGGTGTTTAAGGGTGGTTTTTTTGTTTGTTTGTTTGTTTGTTTGTTTTTTTTTGTTCGTTCAAGTCAAGGCCACTGCCAAAGAGTTAAAATTCACATACTTGGGTTTAACATCAATCCAGTTGCTTGGAGATCCACCAATAACTTTAAAATATTCATTTGGTATAGTCTTGAGATTTAGTACCTGTGATAACTGATTGTATCCAAACACTGAATGAATGACTAGAAGCAACAGCAAATGCTTCTGAAACTTTAATCTGAGCAAAAAGGTGTAATGAACTTTTAAATGGTACTGTATCTACCTGAAGGAAAGAGTTCTGTATTTCTATGGAAGTCACTTGCATCTAATTAGTGTGGCTTTTGAATAAAATGACAGGAAATGACTGAGCATGTAGAAAACTGTTAAATGGGACCTTTTGTACCTACTGTTTTCCTGTTTGGCTACTCACTACATGCTTCCACTTATTAACAGTGGCATCATGGATCAGACCAACAAATTTTATTCATGCTAATCTTTCCCATATCTCCACAGGTTACAGTGTCTAACAGACTGGTTTCTTCACCTTGCTGCATTGTGACAAGCACGTATGGCTGGACCGCCAACATGGAGCGCATCATGAAGGCCCAAGCCCTGAGGGACAACTCCACCATGGGCTACATGATGGCAAAGAAGCACCTAGAGATCAATCCTGACCATCCCATCATGGAGATGCTGAGGCAAAAGGCAGAGGCTGATAAGAATGACAAAGCTGTGAAAGATCTGGTGATCCTGCTGTTTGAGACAGCACTGCTCTCTTCTGGCTTCTCTCTGGACGACCCTCAGACACATTCCAACCGTATCTACAGGATGATCAAATTGGGACTTGGTAAGATTTCATACACTACCTGACTCTGTTCTCACTGATGTTAAGATGAGTTTAATTCTCAATAAATTGATTGATTGTGTTACTAAATACTCTTTTTCCATACAGGTATTGATGATGATGAGGTACCCTCAGATGAACCAAGCTCTGCTCCTGCTCCAGAGGAAATCCCCCCACTGGAGGGAGATGATGATGATGATGCCTCTCGCATGGAGGAAGTTGATTAAGTCCCTATGCCAATTGTTACCCATTCTTCCTCACTTTTTTTCCAATGCCATTCCTTTTGCCCTGTATTTGGGCAACTTTGTTAATCTCTTTCCCCCCCCCCTCTTTTTTTTTTTTTGTTGTACAAATTGTAATCGGATGGTTTGTTCAGCTGTAATTGGAGTACCTTGTTGCACTGAGCTTCCTGAAGTGAGGGGATGAGGGGAATTTTGGGTAAAAATGTTCCATCAAGATTCCAGTGTTGAGGGGGAGGTGGGAAGGTTGGTTCTGCTGCTCTATATGGTGAGGGGTGGACTGCAAAATGTTGTGCCTGAGCCCAGGCTGGTGTCTGTTTAGTGTTTGTTTTTTGCAGATATTAAATGATAATGACTCGATCCTCGTGTGGTGTGTTTTTTTTGTTTTGTTTTTTTAAATTTGTTTTTTTTTAAATGCAAAGATGATTCTAATAATAAATTATTAGCTGGTCAAGGTTACTCGGGTTTATAGCACTCAAGGTTCTTAGTCTTGTATTAGTTTCAAATATAGCACCAAACTTGAATTTACACCTGGGTGTTGCTTTTTAAAATGTCCACAGTTTAAAAACATTACTTCATGGGGTCAAAACTGAGAACAGATGACTCATGTTAGTCCCAAGTGGGCACTAAAGAGTACTGCAGGACAAAGCATATCCACTGAAACTGCATTATATGCTCTTCAGGAATGTGCTGTGTACAGTGTTACTGAGATCTATGGTCAAGTGTTAATAAAAATGGTAAGCTTTAAAAATGAAATGAGGCAATTAGTGAAAGGAAATTGGTAGAACAATAACTACTACTAACATTTGAAAGGGGGCTTTCACGATTTGCCTTGCCAGAAGGTCTGTTAGTGACCATATCAAGCTGCTTTCTCCATATGAGCTGCTTTTTAAGGAAAGCAGCTCTGAATAAGACTGACTGACTGACAGGGGCCCTCATTTTTAAAAAATAAAATAAAACAAATTTAATTTATCTTCAGTAACTGCTTTATCCTTGTTAGGATGGCAGTGGATCCAAAGTCTATTCCAGTAATAAGGTGATCCAAACACTAGTGTTTTAAGATTAAATTGTGAATGGGTGTGTGCATGGTACTCTGTGATGGACTGTCATCCAGGGTGTAGTCCCACCTCACAACCAGTGTTTCTGGGAATAGGCTCTGTAGTCAGCACAATCTAACAGACAGCCATTCATGTTCACACAAGTGGGCAATTTAGAATAGTAGGTTGATTTAATCTACAAGTCTTTGGACTTTGGGAGGAAACTGCAAACTCCATACTGAAAGACCCCTGTTGATGAGCAGGTTTGAACCCAGAACCTGCTTGCTGTGAGGTGATGGGTAAGTTAAATATAGTGTTGGCTGCCTTGGTTTATGCCTTCACTTTGTTTATTCATGTTTGCTAGTTATATCAGTATAATGAGCTAGCTCCGCCATCAAAATGAGGAAACATGCCACAAAGAAATGCACAGAACTCTCTGCTGAGGGTCTGTTAGAACAGTTTACAGCAGAACAGGATGTGGTTTTGTTACAGAACTGTCTAGAGCTTCAGGTGTGTGCTGGAAAGTATGTGCACATTCATGGAACTCTAAGACTCAATCACTTCATCAACCACCGCATTTTATCTATCAGTGATACATCCTGTAAAGTTATAAGGGAAAAAGATTAGGGGAGATATCAAGGTCGTTCATCTATCCCTTGTTTATACTGCTTATCAAGTGAGGGTTGTGGGTGAGCTGGAACTAATCCCAGCTGACACTTGAGAGGTAGGGAACACCAATCTACCACAGGGCTAACACAGACAAACAGGCATTCACGTCAATGTGGATTAGGTCAACTGGCTTCCTAATTTAGAGTAGCCAGTTGATCTAATCCACACGTCTTTGGACTTTAGGGAGGAAACCCGCACAGGGAGAACATGCAAACTCCACACAAAGAGCTCCAGTTGACTGGCAGGTTCAAACCCAGGACCTGCTTGTTGTGAGGCAACAGTGCTAACCACTGCACCACTGTGCTGCCCGTATCATAACCGAAAATAATTTGAGGAACTTAAAAACGTTGGTCCTTTCACTAACATGGAAATGGGCAGGGTTAAAAATTGTACCGCAGCCAGCCACTCAAGGCCTCAGAAACATTCTGGCTGTTACTACATCCTCCCATACATATAGTCAGTGGATTACCCGGGTGTGTAAAGAGCATAAACCAAGCTAGGCGTTCAGGCAACTGGAATTATAATGAAAGAACAATTTCATTATAATTCCACTGGATGGCGCTTCTCAATCAGGACACAAATAACATCTGTATGAAAAACAGACCCCAGTAACACGAGTAAGGGCAGTATTTCATTTAAAAATGTAAAAGCACTTTTGCATTGCATTATATTGCATGCAAGAAAAATGCTTCAGAAAATTCCTAAAATGCTAATGCTAATTTAGCAATGCTAATTAAAATGCACTAAAATGCTAATAAACCGTGATGAGAACTGTAGCCTGTTTTTTTTTTAACCAGTCACAGAAAGGCAAGTGGCTACACTTGTTTTGTTTCAGATAAGTGGTATATAAACTCTACATAGTTCAAGTAAATGACCTTAAATCACATCTGAAGAAAAAAAAAAATCCTGCTTTATGTTATCAGCCACAGGATCTGTTATCCTGCATGTACGTAAACTGCTGAACTCGTTTGTTTAACCTTTTGTGCTTAAAATCTTGCATTCAGAAATGTTGCATCATGATATTTAGGCTTCTTCTAAGTCACATGTTTGAGAGAAAAAGAGGCTCTGCTGAGGGGGTGGTGGACGAGGAGGCGGCCTCTGCTGACATGCTTGCGTCACATCCTCAGGTGCAGGAATGAGTCGCTCAAAGCCACTAAAGAGGATTTCAGATCCTGTCTTATCTTTTGCTGTGAATCACAAAAAACTGTGCAGTTTGTCTTGAACTTGATCAAACTCCAGGGACTAGTCTGCAGATGACTTATAAATAACTTCGAGAACAGGTGGCGCTTTTGCCGTTGGTTTGGTTGCTGAAACCTCAAATTTTGCTCTGCAGTGCCATCAGAGACAAAGCTATAATCTGGTAACAGCACTAATTATCTGAGTTTACTTTTGTTCACTCTAGTTTTTAATAACCGTCACAAAGCAGCTTTACAGAAATCTGGATGTAGATGTCGATCCCGAATGAGCAAACCAAAGACCTCTCTGAAACAACATGAGGAAGACACCTTAAGAGGAAAAAAGACTCAAAAGGGAACGTATTATCATTACTCATATCAGTATACTAACTGTATACTATAAAGTCAAAGTGTTTTAAAAAGATATTCGGTATGAACATATTGTTTATTAAAGGGAACAATTATTAAGCAAGCCATATAGAGGCTTCATTATGTGACGCACAATGAAGCTCAAACCGTTCCTATAAATGTCTATGAAATAACATAAAAGCCCACTACAGGTTTCCACATCCCACTTCCTGTGGAAACTCGGGTCTTTTGTTTAATAAAAAGGAGACTGCGGTCTATAATTTCTAGTAGGTCTGTCGTTTTCTAAACGCCTACATGGTTTAAGAGTTACAACAAAGCAGGAACCGAGGGTGTCTTTTAAATCTGGGAATCCCTCCACACCCACGGCCCAGAAAAGCTCTCGGTGGTACACACTATGACCATGTGTCTTCATATCAAAACAACATAAAACAAAAGTGCTCAGTGAAACTCTGAGTCACTCCAATTTGGTTTGATACTTGAGGGTATGGGGGATCTCATGTGCGTCATCTGATTTTTGCAAAATGATTTTTCTCAATAGAACTGACCTTTTCTAACATTTTAATGAGGCAAAAACCTTAGTGAGTACTCATAAATGTTCTGTAGTTGGGTGAAGCTTGTGAACCTTCAAACTGTGCAAAATGATCAAGTCCATTAGTTAATCCACCAAGTATCCTTTACATTACACTTTGCATTAAAAAAATGTAAAAAAAATCCTTACCCTGTATTCGCATTATTCCCAGTGCTAGCCAGAAAAGAATGGACTTCCCCTGCTAAGTCTTGGTTCTTCCCGAAGATACGTTATAAGTTCCATTTTCCTGTGGAAGTTTTCCTTCATCGTTGATGTCCTTGGATTGCTGTAAAGCTGCTTTGAGACCATCTGTAAAGAAAAGAAAGCATGATAAAAATTTGTTTATTCTCTGATAAACCGAAACAAGCCATTTAGCACCAAAGATTGTTTTGCAGAATATCTGACCTAAACAACATGATTTTACAAAACAACACAATTTCCTCAAATCAGCAAAACAGTTGACATATTTCTGAAAATCAGTATATTGTTTAAAACAGACACAGGATAACATATTGGCATGATGATATAGAAATCAGAAATGATTATACCATTAACTTTGTTCTATACCAGTACCAGATAATGATATCTATCTCATGATGCAGTTGATATTATACACAGGCAGGGGCTGACAAAGTACTGAGAAGTTATACTTACTGCATATAAAACCACATATAATGTGTCAAAAGCTCACTTAAATAAAAGTGGAAGTATCCAGCCAAAAAATGTACTCAAGTGAAAGTAAGATTGACTATTTTTAATATACTCAAGTATTATAGAATAAAAAGTAAACACCTTTTAACTGATGAAATTGTCATGTTTTTATGTGAAAAGTAACTTTCACATTACTTATCTTAAAACTGTTAGAAGATGATGCGTCAAAAAACATCATTCATTCTCTGTACATTTGCGATATTTACCATTAGCTTGAATTGGATTTGCTGCCTAGCCAATTAGGTTAGCCGTTGGAATAGATGCTCTTCTATTCTAACATGGCATTAGGAAAGAAAACAAGCTAATTTAGTTCAACATAGCCAGTTAATGTTAGTTTATTAGTGAAACTTAAGAAGGCAAAGATGCTTTATTTTAAACGACTCTTTGCTTACTTCAGTATATTGAAACATTTTGTATTCAGATGCACACAGATAGCACTAACTACATTGCGTAGGCTGAGAAGGTCACCACACGTGTAGAATTGACACAAATCTTGATGTTTTCTTCTACATTGATGAACTTGATTGGGTGCTTTAAACAGAAATGGTTGCATGCTAATCTGAAACGTGAATAAAATGTACTGGAGCTCATTCGATTGATATACAGCATAGTGTACAGTCATTGGATGCATGGGAGAAGAAGAGACCTTTGAGATTTGTTACAAGTAATTCAAAGGTCTAAATAAAAATGTAAGGAGTGAAAATAATATTTTTGAAACTAATATTTTTACTCCCAAATAATATAGTAACAAAGTACTGTACAATTACTCAAGTATTTTCCACCCTGTATATAGGTGAGTGAAAAGATTGTATTAAAAAGAAACTTTTAATAACTTTAGAGAACAGGGTTTCACAAGCGTTCCTTTTCAAATAATAAAGATGGTCAAAAATATGTATTTTAAGGTATAAATAAATGTGAAAATTGAAATAATAGTAGTTCAAAAGGTTTTATCTCCAGTTTAAAATGTGATATAAATATTTTCCAATTACTTATATGTCTACCTTATTTACTTATCACTTCTACAGCTTCCAGCCTCCTCCATATGATCTGAATAGTTTATGGATCCTTTCAGCTGTAATATTCCCCTATTGTTTCTTTTAACATCTCAGTTCTAACTCCAATGGCTTGGCCAATCTATGTCCATTTTTAAGGATATTATTAACATTGATTTCTTTCTTTTGGCTCTTCTTAAACTTTCTCAAAATTCTTTCTCAATGGATTGTAGTCTTGTTATAGGATAGGATACCCACATTTTCTTAGAATTACTTTTTTTTAAAGTTAAAATGTAAAACTAGAGGTAATGTACTCTTTTAATCCAGAATCCATGGGACACACACACTTTTGCACTCAGCTGTACATATTATATAATCAGTCCACTTGATAAACAACTGAAAATGTTTAAAAAAAACAAAACAAACAAAAAAAAAAAACAAAGGCCATGGGTTTCTACATTGTTGTGATAATCCTGAAGGCTGAGAACGATCCTCTTAACAATGTCCACTTTACACAAGGGGTAAGCGAGTTCACCATAGCTTGGTGATTTTCCTGTTCAAGGGCACCTGCTTGAGCTCAACAATTAACGTGCAGGTTTATTGGCCGTTTTAGTGTGAGGACATCACCCAGCTGTGCTGGAACTGGACATCCAGCACTAACAAAATAATGAAATCCGTGCACTGCTGTTAAAGGAAGGAAAAACTAAGAAGATAAATGTTTACAGATGAACTCTGTAAATTCCATTCTTCCCCCCTCTAACCCACGTTCATTTTGACCATTTCTGAACTTCTGCCCACGTTAGTGGATGTGAAACGATCACACTGCTGTGGTTGAAACTGTACTTGAGTGGGCGTCTCTCCATTTCTGACCAAGCTGATGGGATTTTAATGTAAACCCTGAGGTGTCACTGAAAATATGATTCACTGCATCACTGATATTTAAAACACATCAAAACGATCCCCTTTTGAAGTGGAGGACTTTGTACTCTTTGTCAATCAATTTACAGTTAATACAGTTCATACAGCAATTATTCTGGGGCATGTTGTAGTGCTTATCAATATTTTTTTTTAAAAGGCCTATGAAACAAGCTATAAGCACAAGTTCATATTAGACCTAAAATTGCTGTAGTATAAGGTGATGAGTATAATATGAGTATATTTATAGTATAAATGTCTATACAGAAATCATTTATTACAGTTGAGTGCAAACGTTTGCTTCCCTCTGGGTATCTTGATTTTACAGTTTGTCTACAAAAGAAAATAGTGTTCTTTTAGTAGTGTTTTCCTTCCGAGTGAAAAGTTGTTACAACATGGCCTAAATAGTACAGCAATTAAAACAAACGAATCACTTAATTTGCAAGCTCAAAAGTTTCCTGCAATATCGACATGTTCTAATTAATTTATTTGAATTTGCCTTATTATGGTGTCAAATCATTTGCAGTCTACACCTGGTTATTTAGTCAAGTTTTATTTAGAGCATGGAAAGTTCAAACAGGTTAAAACATCACATCACTTAAAAAGGAAAATATTAACTGTTCTCAGTGCTGTAGAAGGGTATAAAAAAGATATAAAATATTTAGGTATACCATTATTTACTCTTTTTGTCTTCAGTAAGCCTATCCCAGGAACACTGGGTACAAAGTGGGAATACACCCTGGATAGGGATATCAGTCCATTGTAGGGCATCACCTAGCAGCCTACAGCCATGTTTTTGGGAAGCAGGAGGAAACTGGAGAACCCAAAGGAAAGCCACATAAACATGGCAAGAACATGTGAAACTCCACAATAACGCGTACACAATACATTAATACCATTACCAATGGTTTTTTTTTTTTTTTTTTTTCAGAAATTGAAGAAACAGGGAGAGAAGCAAAGATTAGGAGAAAAATAACAGGGGAAAATGACCTGAAATGTCCTTTGAGATAAGTGAACTCAAAATCCACATATAGATATATTTTTTATGTACACTGCCTGGCCAGAAAAAAAAAAAAAAAAGTTGCCCACTAATATTTCATTGGACCACCTTTAGCTTTGATTATGGCATGCATTTGCTGTGACATTGTTTCAGCAACCTTATCACATATAAACATTTTAACATTTATTTCCATCCAGATTTGCATTTTTCGCTGAGATCTTGTATTGACGATGGGAGAGTTAAACCACTCCATAAAGTCTTCTCCAGCACATCCCAAAGACTTTCAATGGTGTTAAAATCAGAACTCTGTGGTGGCCAATTCAGGTGTGAAAATAATTTCTCATGCTTCCTGAACCACTCTTTCATAATCTGAGCCCTACTTTTATGCCCGTGCCATCAGGGAAGGACAAAAATCCATTGATGTGATAATCTGATCATTCAGTACATTCAGGTCATCAGCTGACTTCATTTTATTGCTCCATAACATTGCTGAGCCTCGGTCTGACCAACTGAATCAACCGCAGATCATAACACTGCCTCCAGAGGCTTGTACAGTGGCCACTATGCATGATGGAT
>JAOTRR010000010.1:22101671-22112257 GCA_028570945.1 Gogo arcuatus | reverse complement strand
TATATATTCAGAAGCTTCATAGTGAAAGGGAAGGGTGTTTAAACTACAAATGTGTATATACAGTTACTCAATCTAGCAACCTGGTCTCTAATGTTTTGTAGGGACAGGACCAGGTTATCAGCTCTAGAGAGCTGAGTGGGTGTCACTGAAACAAAAAGTTCTACTATGAATCTGCAAACTGTAACAGGCCTACAGTTCTATGTGGGAAAGAGACTATTAGCTTCTTTGGATCCTCTTCAGAGACTTAAATTGTCTTAAATTCGACAAACAAATTGTGAACTTGTCTAGTATCCCAACTGAAAGGCAAATGAACCGTGGTTTTGTAAAATGTGGTTGGTTGGAACGCCATTGCAAGCAAGCCAGCAACATTAAACCCAAGTATATAATGCAAAATATACACAAACAGGACAGCAGAACTTCATCTGAAAAAAAACATTTTTACAATAAGATCATTTAATCAAACCATGTGCAAACATACACACAGCCATGTCAAGTAGAATGACTGGAAAAGAACGATGGAAAATGATGGAAAAGAAGGTTAAAACACCACTTGAGTGACAATACAGTGTTTCTAACAAGTTAAATTAGCCATGTGCTGGTACAGTATTTAGTTTTCATATCACAACCAGCTAGCCTTTAATCAAATGCTTAATAATAATTACCATCAGAATGGTACATATCACCACAATAGTGAGCTTTGGTCAGAGATTTCTGTCTACTTCATTTTGGCATTGTTATTCAGCCATGGTCAATGTAGTGAGTGTGTATTTTTAGAGAAATATAGATTTTTGTTCTGAACAAACCTGTGCCTGAGGCCTTGTCAGAAATGTCCTCTTCACAGCCAGTAACACCTTCTCGTCTGTGAGAAATTAAAGTTGTCAGCAGTGTATCAGATAAAATAAATCAGAGTAAAATGCCACACTTAAAGTATGCATTTATCCAAAAAATCCTTACAATACTGTATTTAACAAAAGTACCACAATTATCTGTACCTTTTCTGACTGAGCAGCATTTTAATGTTAAAATGGCAGCATCTTATTCTGGCTAAGAAGGTTGCAACTTCAGATTTGGCCAAATCAAGTCTCCTTGGACAGTGGTCGTTTTGCTGGGACAGATTTTATTTCCTGTCAAGGGAAGTGATGATATTTGAAATAACAACAGTTGTGTGTGTGCTATATAATGCAGCATAACTAATGATCAGCCCATGCCCAATGTTCATTTTAAGTCTTGCTCAAGTTAAAGAATGCTGTGATTACAGATCACCTGTTCCTATCTGCAAAAGATTTTAATTACAGAAAAATCTAGTTTATAATTCAGTAGGCACTCACGGTCTGTTGCTGAAGGAGTGTCAGCACTTACTCCAATCATCTATTCAAGGGTAGAAAATACTAAAAAATAGACCCTCAGGAAAAAAAAGCACAGGTGGATTTAAATATGTTTAGACAAGATTTGAAAGCAGGAGGAGGTGACAAGATTTAATTTAATCCCTTCATTCCATGCGTCCACTGTAATGGCCATCAGATGATTGAGGGATTTTCTTAATTAAGCACAAAAATTAAGTGAAAGTACATCAACTGATTGCTGAGTTGTGTTATTCAGAGAAGGTATCTGCCCTCAGGTGAGAAAAGAGAAATATTATGGAGATGGAAAAAACACAAAGTGTGAGGTTTAATGACAGGTTAAAACAGCAGACCAGTTACTAGCCTGATTTGTCACATTCAGATGTTATTTTTCATACAGGTTTTAAGCAAAGCTCAATGAGGATCATCTCAAACTAATCACTGACTAAAAGGTGTCGATGAAAAAATAAATAAAAGGAATTGAGAATGGAATGGGGTATCATCACACAATCATGAAGAATTTTTAAACAATAGTTATTTTTGTGTCTTACAAAAAATTAAATCTGATGGGGTTAAAAATTATTCTTGACTCGGCCAATTTGGTGGTCTATAAAGTTGTAATTAAAATCCAAACCATAAATAAGAAAGTTCACACTTATTCAGAAACAAAGACATACAGAAATATCTTAGCACACACCCAATGGAACAAATCCAACCTCAACACACGAGATGGGATCGGGTTGCTTTCAGCAAAAACAGAAGCCACAAACAAACACACATCCAACACACGACACAAAGTATATAACCACCCCTCCTCTTTTAGTCAGTAATGTTGACGTCCCTTTATATATTTTAAAAAAGTGCCACCCCTTTCGGTACCTTTTTTTAATATACAGAGTAGAAACAAAGCTTTGCGAAACACACCCAGACACACACACACCCATACCCAGACACACATACACACGCGCACAGGCACACGAGAAAATAGAGGAAGCAAAACCACAAATAACGTGGTTGTGTTATCAATGTCCTTCATCTAGACCTTCTGTAATGGTGCCTGTGCTGCTCTCTTGCTGCTCTTTTTCACTCGGCTGCGTGCATAGACGCGGAGAAAGAGTGCAAAGAACACCACGGCCACCCCCAAAATTCCTGTTGCTGAGATGGCATGGCCGTAGAGGAGGCAGGAGAGCAGGATAGCAATGGCCTGGCGCAGGGTCATAATGATGGTGAAGATGGCGGCACCAAACTGTGCGATAGTATAGAAGATGAAGAGCTGGCCACAAGCGGAGCAGAGTGAGAGCAGAGCAGCGTGAGCTGCAAACTCGCTGTGGCGGCCCATGAATGCCAGCGAGTCGAACAGAGCGCCCGTCTCCAATAGAGAGCCCACTGTCAGGAGGCAGGAGAACAGGTTCACGCCGAACATCATCTGCACCGAGGACATCTTGTGGTGGAAAAGCTTGTCCTGCCAGTTGGAGGTGAAGCTGTCGAACATGATGTAACCAGCCAGAATGATGATGCCGGAGAAAGTTGTGATGGTTGTGTGTTTGGTACTGCTAGAGCTCGACAAAAGGAACATACTCACACCCACTGAGATCAGCACAGCTGTAAAATATTCCCAGTATTCATAGCTTTTGTGTGACACCAGCTTGCCCATCAGCATCACAGGGATGACTTTAGAGGCTTTGGCCAACACCTGAAAATGTCAGAAAGAGAGCTCATTTTGAGTACACTGCATTTGTGTAAACACTGCTTTTTTTTTTAACCATATAGATACATATTAGAGCTCCAGACAGGCGACTGAAGCAGGTGACTCAGTGGCTCATACACACTGCAAGTGTCTGCCATAGACTTTCATCATTTTCAACAGTCTTTTCTTTAAGATACATAACAGAATTGAAATATAACATCAAATCTGCCTTACACTGTCTATAATATACTGTGACCTTTTAACTTTTTTATATTACTGAGTCACCTCGCTTGTTTAACAGACCACATATAAATAGTCCAATCAAGTGGTTCTCAAACCTTTTGAAGCCAGGGACCCCAGTTACGCTTCACGGAACCCTGGGGGTCTCCAGACCCCATTTTGAGAACCAGTTGTCTAAGCTAGCAAGCTAAAATGGCAATATAATGTTTGTAGAGAAAATTGGGTAACTTAGGATCAATAATTTATCTGTAGACCTCAGAAGGTGTGTGCAAGTCCATAGGTGAAGATAAGAATGGCTCTGAATGGTTATGGATAGAAATATGGGCATGTCTTAGAATTTACTCTTCAAGAAGGAAGAATCCTTTGGCATCCATAAATGTTCATAATTTTCATTGCTAACACTAGCCAAGAGGCTATGATGAGCTTATAAAAAAACTTAAAAGAAAAGGTGATGTAACACAGTGGTAAACATGCCCCTGTCCCAACTTGTCATGTTTGTGCAACCATTTTGAGACGACATGTGCTTTGTAACATGGTGCATTAGCATGCTGGAAGTAGTTGTTATAAGATAGTCTGGTTCATAAGTATTTGGACAGCAACACATTTTTGTAATTTTGCCTCTGTACACCACCACAAGGAATTTGAAACGAAGCAATCAAGATGTGATTGAAGTGTAGAATTTCAGCTCTAATTCAAGGCGTTTACCAAAAATATCAAATTAATAATTTAGGAATTACAGCTATTTTTACATAGTCCCTCTATTTTCACAGGCTCAAACGTAACTGGATAATTGACTGAAGCAGTTTCATGGCCAGTTATGGCCTGTTTCCTCAGTATTTCATGACAAATTAAGGAGATAAAAGGTCTGGAGTTGATTCCAAGTGTTTCAATTGCTTTTGGCAGCTTTCATGGAAAGTTTGTTGATGCAAGTGAAGGAAGCCATCATTAGACTGAAAATAAAACAGACCTATCAGAGAGATAGCAGAAATTATAGGAATGGCCAAATCAACAATTTGGTACATTCTTAAAAAGTAGGAATGAACTGGTGAGCTCAGCAACACCAAAAGGCCTGGAAGACCATAGAAGACACGTGAATGATTGTAGAATTCTTTCCTTGGTGAAGAAAAACAACTTCACAACATCTAGTCAAGTCAAGAACACTCAAGGAGGTAGGCCTGCCATTTTCAAAGTCAACAATCAAGAGATGCCTTGAACGTAAATACAGAGGGTTTCCCTCAAGATGAAAACCACTGGTAACACTCAGGAACAGAAAAGACAGATTATTGTTTGCTAGAAAGCCTGCCCAGTTCTGGAACAAGATTCTTTGGATGGACAAAACCAAGATTAACTTGTACCAGAATGATGGGGAGAGAAGAGTATGGAGAAGGAAAGGAAGAGCTCATGATCCAAAGCATAGCACATCATCTGTCAAACATGGTGGACATGGGCATGTAACTGGTTTCCAGTGGAACTCGGTCACTGGTGTATTATTGATGAGTTCTGGAGTATACAGTATATACAGAGCTATACTTTCTGCTCAGATTCACTCAAATAACTTAAATAAAATCCAATAGGCTGGCACTTCACAGTACAGATGAATAATGACCCAAAACATACTGCGAAAACAACCCAAGAGCTTCTTAAGGCAAAGAAATGGATTGCTCTTAAATGGCTGAGACAGTCAACCCAACTGAGCAGGTTTTTCACTTACTGAAGACAAAACTGAAAACAGAAAGATGCACAAACAAGCAAAGCATCTCAAGGGAGGAAATTCGGCATTTGGTGATGTCCATAGGTTCCAGACTTCAAGCGGTCATTGACCGCAAAGGATTTGCTTTCAAGTATTAAAAATATGATTATATTTATGATTATACTAGTTTGTCCAATTACTTTTGAGCCTGTGAAAATGGAGGGACTGTGTAAAAATGGCTGTAATTCCTAAATGGTTAATGCAATAATTTTGTTAAATGCCTTGAATTAAAGCTGAAAGTCTACACTTCAATCATATCTTGACTGCAACATTTCAAATCCATTGTGGTACTGTACAGAGACTAAAGCACAAAAATTGTGTCACTATCCAAATACTTATGGACCTGACCTGTGACCTAGGTAAACTGTGGTCATAAATGGATGCACATGGCCAGCAACAATACTCAGATAGATTGTGGTGTGCAATTGATGCTAGATTGGTATTAAGGAGCAAAATGTGTGCCAATAAAACATTCCCCACACCATTACACCACCAGCAGCAGCCTGAAATGTTTGCACAAGGCAGGTTGAGTCCATGGATTTATGCTGTTGACACCAAATTCAGACCCCTCCAGCTGCCTGGTGCAGAATAAATCAAGAGTCACCAGACCAAGAAATGTTTTGACAATCTTCAACTGTCCAGTTTTAGTGATCCTGTGCCCAGCGTAGCCTCAGATTCCTGTTCTTGGCTGAGAGGAGTGAAAACCGACGTTGGAGGCCATTCACCTCAAAGACAGAAGTGCTGAGCATTCTGAGATACGTTTCTGTTGTAAAGGAGTTACTTTAGCCTTCCTATTAGCTCTAACCAGTCTGGCCATTGTCCTAAGACTTCTCTCATCAACAAGGCATTTCGATCCACAGAACTGTCGCTCATGGTCTGTTTTTGTGTTTTGTGCCATTCGGTGTAAAATGTAAATACTGCTGTGAATGAAAATCTGAGGAGATCAGTAGTTTCTGAAATACTCAAACCAGCCCAACTGACAACAATCACATTTATTCAATTTTTGCCCATTCTGATGTTTGAAGTGAACCTTAATTGAAGTCATTGTACCTACTGAAGTAAACAAAGGGGTGACGTCATTAAAGCTAATGCACTACACCCTAGAGTAAAGCATATATTCTTGTCTCAGTAGCTCACTGTATATTGTATATTGATGTATAGCCATTAAAGATCACCTGAACTGAACAAATGAGTTGGTTCACCATTTCTCATTTTTATGCAAGTGTGGCTACAGTAAAAGTGTATTAATGACCCAGCAGTTCACTGTAGGCCTTTTAGTGTCATGCTCCCGGAATACTGCCCATCCCTGCACCCTGGCTAAGTGCTTTCAACAATCTCAGCTGAAAAGCCACATTTTAGAAGTCTCATCTCTAAGAACAATAAACAAACATAGGATATCAAAGCACCAAACATGTTTAAAAGTTAAATTATGTTAATGTGTGGGAATACTAGTGTCTCGCTAAAATTTGCAACAAATAAATCAATTTAAAAAAACCCTCAGTAAAAAAAACGTTTTCACCATCACTGAGGGCTGTTACAAACCATCATTGCTCAGAGACCTAACTCATCTAGTTACTGATCATCACCTGTGTAGGGAAGCTGATATATTTGAGGGCTTCATACTGACACCAGCTGCTCAGGATGTTGGAGATGGAGGCAAACGAGTACTTGTACATGGGTGCTGTGTGCTTGGGCTGTTTAAACAGTATGCAGCAGAGACCAGCCACAGTAAGAGCCAGGATGCGGTTCATGAACACCAGGAACTGAGAGTCTGTGAATCGCTCGCCGTTTTCCCCATCTTCAGTGGCTCCATATGAACGTGTCATCACTCGCTCCTGCAGCACGCCCCACGTCAAGTACGAGCACTGTGGCACACACACAAAAAAAAACAGATAAATTAAAGAATTCTCATAATTAACTTGATTTTAGCCCTCTATTTGTCAAATAACAGCATATGTTCTGCAGCATTTTTGCACTTTAAGATTTGATACGTTGTGTTGTGTGCACGTTTAGAGGTAAAGTCTTATTGAAACAGCAATTTAAGTATAGAATTTGCATGTGCAGCTTGTAAACATCTGCAGCTATTTAACAAAATAAATCTTTGTCTTAAATAACTAACTATTTCTTTAAGAAAAACATCAGTATTATTCGAATTGCAGGGAGATTGTAGAAAAAAAGAAATAATATACAAGTATAAACATTGAAAGAAAGAACAGCACACTCATATAAAGAAGCACAAATATTGAAAGATAATGGTTACATTTAAATGTCCCACTTAAAGCTATCAGTTATCGTCTTATGCTTACCTGGAGCCCTGCTGCACAAAAAATAAGTCTGATGGCTTGCTGTGCCGATGACATGGACTCGGTTCTTGGTGTCTCAGATACATTATCCAACAGTGTTGGTTTAAAGTCACTGCCAAACACGCATGCTTTTATAACGGGAAAACAAATCCCTCGGCCTGCAAGACAACAGAAAATGAGAAGCTTTTAGGAACCATGATGACCAAGATAAGAGACAAGATAAAACACATGAGTACAACACCAACAGGCAAGCCAGTCCAGTACAACAGCACTCACCAGATCACACTTAAGGCAAGTGTGACCTCTAATCCTTACAATACATTTTGCCATCACCGACACATTATCATTATTATTATTATTTTATTATTATTATTATTATTATTATAATACACACCAGTCTCAAGATAATTAATACTCTTGAAGTAGCGAATCAGGAGATATCCAGGGACGATGATGGTGCCATAGCCTAGAATGTTGAGGAAAAAACGGAAAATCCACATATCCTGCCAGCCTTCCAGGAGCAGAGTTTCCCCAACACCAGCTGCCACAGGCGTACAGAGACACAGCAGCAGGACAGGACACACACTGCAAACACACAGTGGTTCAGATTCATGTTTACTTTCTTAGCCATTGGTGGACACTTCACACTCAAGGTACATAAAGGCAACATTCAGCTACACAACTGCCTCTTTCAGCAGACTTTCCATCTTACTCCAAAACCTGATCTCATCATCAGGGTTCAACACACTCTCCTGAAATAAATCCAAATTCTTAGCTACTCTTAAAGTGCAGTCAAATACGAAATGCTTTCAGGTGCCCTCTGCATGCACTGACACACTGCACTGTAGAGTGAATGTAGAGCATAACCACGCTTTACAACTACGGTGAGCAGAAAAGCAACACACAACGATCCTTAAGGGTGGATGCACTACAAAAGCAGAAGACCACATCTGGTTTCACTCCTGTCAGCCAAGAGCAGGAATCTGAAGCTACAGTGAACACGAGCTCAGTGACACTAGACAGCTGAAGGCTGCAAAAAGACCAGGTGACTCTTGACCTGTATCTGCATGATTTTATGCACTGTGCTGCTGCCACATGATTGGCCGATTGGATGACTGCATGAAGCAGGTGTATAAGCATGTGCATATACAGTATGGTTATAATGCTGACATTAGTGTACCTACCAAAGGAAAATATTTGTTGTACAAAAGTCAATGTGGAGCAGGATACTGTCTTTCTCTGGTTGTTGGAGACAAGAACAAACACTGCTTAATTGTAGATCAACAAAAAACCAAACAACCCGGACATATATCCTGCCTATCCCGAGGTTGCAGTTTGCTGATGCCTGATGAGACATATTTAAAAAGATGCTCATTAAATTTTTTTTTAAAAAATCATACAATATTTGTATAACTACATAGCATTTTATAATTTGGCCGTGTGGTGACTTTGAATACTCTCCTCAAAGACCTGCTGGAATAACTGCCCCTGAAACACTTCAAATTATTGCCACCCCACCTCTGCAGTGTGTTTGAGAACAGAGTTTGAGCTCCTTAGATAAGTACTGTCCCAGTATGACGGTAGCATAAGAACAGCTTTATTTGAAGGGCTCTAGGAAATATTATGTGTCCTTCTTGATGGTGATTCTATAATTCCTGTAGTAATAAAGTATGCTTTAATAACAATAATATCATAATAATATAAGACTAACGTCTGCAATAAAGGGTCAGGCAGTATGAAATTTTTTAAATGGTCTCAACTCGTAAAATAAAATGGCGAGAATGTGTGTGTGTGTGTGTGTGCGTGCGTGCATGCGTGCGTGCGTGCGTGCGCGTGAGAGAGAGAGAGAGAGAGAGAGAGAGAGAATTACACATTCTTGGAGTGGGCCTCCTTCAAAGCCAAACAGAGTGTCTTTGTGAACGAGGCTCAACTCCTTAAGGCCACGATAGCAGGAGAGGAAAGTCTGCACCTTACAAGCTCAGTAAGGATGACACTCTAACCTATCCTGTCATTTGTTTATTTTATTTTTTTTTAGATTGAAAAGCACTATATCTAAAGAAAGCATGTCATGTCATGTTACTGATGACACCCGAAAAACTATTAACTAATCAAAGTGAAAACTTTCAAATCTCAATGGGAAAAGTGACCCTCAAGTCACTACAACTTCAACTTTAAATAAAACATTTGCATATGAATATCAATGCATGTAAGTAAATAAAGATTTCAATTTTAATCACCTATTCTCACAATTAACTTGGACATACCTCCATGCAGACTATTTCAAATTTCTTTATAACCTCTTATTGTCTGAATGTAGACTGCTCGCTTAAATTCAGAAAATATATTTCCAGTCGGGTCCAAATGTAGAAACCGAGCAGGTCTTATCCAGCTTGAGCAAATCCAGGATGTGGCGACACACACACACTCATATTATGGTGACCAAATATTTATGCATGATTCCTAGTGACTCACTATATATTCTCTGAATATTTGAGTGTCTTAACATTTCAAAATATCCAGTTTGAGCTGTGGCACTGAGACCAGATAGGATATCTTTGTCTAGTGACTAAGATCTGATCATCTATTTGTAGGATTCCTCTGAACAACAAGCAACATTTATTAGACAGATAAATTCCCAACATTACACAATGATATATTAAATAAATGCTCATCAATACACTTCTAGGCAAACTGTACTTCGCATAAAACTTCTATTCATCCATTTCAGAAACAGGATTATTCGGTGTGTCTTCTCTACATAACCAGCTCCACATCATTTTCTGTGATCCAGACAGGATTTGTAAAGGTGCTTTCAAATGAATTTATGAAGAAATTATGAAGAATTTACAAGGCTCTAGATTTTTAGCTGTACCTGAAGTGATATCATTCAGCAAACAGGATTTTCAAAAATTCATCACAGTGAATTTCTAAAGCTGTACTACATTTATATTATATGTGATATACGTATCAATATAATTAACAATTATTTGCCGAAGGTGAAGTGAATATCGGTGAATAATAAACGAGACAAAGTCGAGGTTATTATTCACCGATATTCACTGAGCCTGAGGCGAATAACAGTTTTAGTATAAATACACCAGTGATTTAAAAAAAAAAAAAATTGCATTAAAAAAAATCATTTATTTCAAATTTCAAAAGCGGCATGCAAACGTAATAAAGGCGCGCACAGACTTGTCACTTATCTATGGCAACTCACATAAAATACTTTGTTTTGAAATAGATAAAATAAATCACAATTCCACCTT
>JAOTRR010000010.1:21693417-21703462 GCA_028570945.1 Gogo arcuatus | reverse complement strand
TCATCAAGGTAAACGGTGGCTACTTTGAAGAATCTAAAATATGAAACATATTTTGCTTTCTTAAAACTGGTTTGTTTATCACATAATTCCATATATGTTTCATAGTTTTTATGTCTTCAGTATTGCTTACAATGTAGAAAATAGTCAAAATACAGAAAAACCTATGAATGAATAGGTGTTCTAAACTTTTGACTGGTACTATATCTAAATCCAAAGCAATGCTTTTGTTGACTGAAAGCTGGAGGAATGACACAAAAACACAACACAGGAGTGTGCTGATTTGAGTTCAAGTATTAAGACATTTTCACACCTATTAGTCTGATTCCATTTAGTATGTCCTATTCCAGTTCAGTTCTATTTGGTGTGAAAATGATACACTTTGCTTGATTTGCTATATATAGCTTGGTTTGAATTCACACTGCACATAAATACAGGGAAAAAAACATTGGCATATAAGCATGTGGGAACTGGCATGATAGAAAATGTACTGAAAAAACCTCTTTTATTCATTGGTCAGAAATACTTTGATAGAGAAAGAAACTTATGGCAAGTGTGTGTAGAAATCACAGAAATCACAGAACTCAAATGAACACAGAGAGCACAGAGCCAGCACTGAATAAAATCATTAAATCAATAAATAGTTTAAAATATTTTGTCCATCGTACCCAGCATTTATTTGCTTGTTTGTTTGTTCATTCTTTGGCCAAGGTATTCACAAGACATTGCATTTCTGCAACACATTGTCTCAGTTTGTGCCTTGTGATACACCATGCATCGCATGGTTCACTTCTTGCGTTTGGATTGATTCAGTGTCGAATCACTTTCTCACTGCAATCAAACCAAGTTTGCTTGGAAGCAGACTGATACCAACTTTCTCAAGCAGCCTCAGATCAGTTATTTTGAGTGTGATTGCTGTTTTCTAACCTGTCTAAATAAATCTCACCAAGGGGTAAAATCCACCAAGGATCGATTTAAACAGACAAAAAATGCATATGTGAAAACCTTCTGTCTTTACGAATGAAAACAAAAATACAGTGTTATTATAATATTATAATTAGTATTTTAGGTATGTCACTCTAATAACTAATAACCTGACATATACAGTACTATTATTATAGCATTATTAGGTATTTTAATCAAGTACATAATAAACTGATGATTGAATGTATATGACATCACACCTGAACAGGATACTCAGAATATTGATTTCAGTTTAATATGAGGATTTCTCTACCTACTACAAAATAGATCTCAGTTTTAAATATTACATTTTAGAAATTTATTGTTACTTTTTGAGAAATGTTGGGACTTAATTGATAGTTGATCCCCTGTTCCTTAACTTTGTGTGATAGTATTTACATGACTGGGCTGGCTTGCATTTTGGCTAAAATTCAGATATTTAATGAATTGCTCTCTCTGGATTTGTTCACTGCTTCTGATGGAAACAATTCAGGGGTATCCGATTTGCCTGGGTGATGCAATGTGAAATTCAAAATGATATGTTATTCTAATTAATGAGTGTAGCACTTTTCAAATCCCAGATGTGGAGGTGCATCTCATAGTCATTTGCCTTCCTGCAGTAGTTGATAGGGGAAATGTTCAGTCTCAGATGCTGATTTGCCTCGAACATCACTGTGATGGAGGACAGCACTGTTCAGGGAAGCTTGCTTAAGTGACTGGAACTAATGAGGTCCTAATGTATGGTTGTGTTCCATAGAACACCATGCCTGAATATCATAAGGAACAAAAAAAACCAAACATACCATGTATTAGTAATGAAATGCCTGTGTAGATGACCTTAGAGCAGGGAATAAAGCAATCAGTGAGAGCGATAGCAGTGGCCAGCCTAACATTACTAAATGTAAAACAATTTTTTTGGAAATTGGATAGAAAATCATGTTTGTTTCAGCTGCATATTTTTGTTACTGTACACCACCTTTTTAATCTGTCTTTTCAAAGTCTTGCCTGTGTTAAAGATGCATTGTTTCCTAGTTTCTCCTCTTATTGCTATCCTTATTAAAAAGACTATGCAGAACAGTAAAATGTTGCATTCGGAAGTTTGAATCCCAGGGATGCCACAGCCATCCACAGCCAGACATTCAAGAGAGCATAAAGGTCCCTGTTATGATGCGAGCCAATTGTGGGCATCTGTCAGTTCATGTATACAGAAAACGGCAGTTAACCTCTCCTCAAAGTGTGTTCAGCTGCCCTGTGACACATTGCATGCACAGTAGATCAAAACAATGAGCTGACAGAGCTGTACATTTGTTGGAGGAAATGCGTTAGTCCTCAACCCCTTCAGGTTGGTAGCTGCTGTCACATATGACTTTTATGCATTATGCTAAGAGATAGGGAAAAAAACATTACCAAAGACAAACAGTATTTTTTGCACTTCAAAGAATACTACATATGTGCTTGTTTTAAACAGGTGCTTATTTTTTGCATTATCATTGAAGAATCGTTGGACTTTACACCAATCAGCCATAACATTTATACTACGTCCCTAATATTGTGTAGGTCCCCCTTGTGCCACCAAAACAGCTCTGACCCATCGAGGCATGGACTCAACAAGACCTCTGAAGGTGTGCTGTGGTATCTGGAGCCAACACGTTAGCGGCAGTTAAGTCCTGTAAGTTGCGAGGTGGGGCCCCCATGGAGCGGACTTGCTTGTCCAGCACATCCCACAGATGCTCAATTGGATTGAGATCTGGAGAATTTGGAGTCCAAGTCAACACCTTGATCCCTTTTGTCATGTTCCTCAAACCATTCCTGCACAATATTTGCAGTGTGGCAGGGCACATTATCCTGCTGAAAGAAGCCACTGCAATTAGGGGATACCATTTGCCATGAACGAGTGTACTTGGTCTGTAACAATGTTTAGGTAGGGGTACATGTCAAAGTAACATCCACATGAATGCCAGGACCCAAGGTTTCCCAGCAGAACATTGCCAAGAGCATCACACTGCCTTCTTTCCATAGTGCATGCCTTCTTCCCATAGTGCAACCTGGTGCCATCTCTTCCCCAGGTAAGCTATGCACATGCCCCCAGTTGTCTACACAATGTAAAAGACAATGTGATTAATCAGATCAGGCCACCTTCTTCCACTGCTCCATGGTCCAGTTCTGATGCACACGTGCCCATTTTAGGTGCTTTTGGCGGGGAACAGGGATCAGCATGTGCATTTTGACTGGCCTTCGACTACGCAGCCCCATACATTGCAAGCTGCAACGCACGGTGTATTCTGACACCTTTCTATCATTGCCAGCCTTAACTTTTCCAGCAATTTTTGCTACAGTAGCTTTTCTGTGGGATCTGCCCAAATGGACATGCCTTCGCTCCCCATGAGCATCAGTGAGCCTTGGGCGCTCATGTTGCCCGGTTGTTCTTCCTTGGACCACTTTTGGCAGACCATTTTGGAAATGCCATTTTGGAGATTCTTTGACCCAGTCGTCTAGCCATCTCTTCCCCAGGGTGGGCGTTGGCCCATTTTTCCTGCTTCCAACACATCAACTTTGAGAATTGAGTGTTCACTTGCTGCCTAATCTAATCCACCCCTTGACAGGTGCCATTGTAAGGAGATAATCAATGTTATTCTCTTCACCTTTCACTGGTTATGGCTGATCGGTGCATATGGGGCATATGAGCTCTGATGAAATGTTTAAAATGTGTAAAAGAAGGGATGAATCTGGATGCAGGTTTTTTGATCAGATTTTTTCACAGGAGGAAAGCTGTCATCAGATTAGACTAATTACTCTAAAAATGAATTGATTAATCCACTGCAGATCTTTGAAACAGCTTGCAAAACTACATGAATGTAAACCAGTAAAAGTGTCATGTCTGCATTAACAGAATTAAACTCCATTATGCATGATCACTTTAATAATTAAGTTGATAAATAAATGAATGAGCAGTTTAATTGCACATTTGTCCTTGTTTCACTTTGCACTCCAGCAAGTTGGATTTGAAATAAAATTAACTAATATCTGTTTTATATCAATTTTATTTACAGGTATTTTGCCTAACCTATAAACATACCTTTTTAAACTTAGTGTTCCATTTTAGGAAACCATGAGTCATGTTTGTGTTTAGTATTAGGTTCCAAATTCTTTTTATTTAATCTGCTTGAAATTTGTGATTAGTATTCATCTCTGCTGGGTATCTTCCCTGATGAAGCTTTGCAAGGTCTGTAATGCAGCTGTTTTCACTTCCTTTAATCTTGTCTTTAGGAAGTAAAATACTGGGATTCAGGGTGGGTGATTGACTCAGCCAGTCAATAACCTTCCCCATTTGGCTCTGAAATCTCTATAGTTGTGTTAGCAGCATGGCTGAGGTCAGTCTGTTACATGCCAAAACAAAATCTACTGAGTTCTGAGTCATTTGGTTGAATCTGATCAAATATGGTACGTGTTCATTTCAGAATTTATAACAAGAACAAAGACGAGTGTGAACCAGTTTCACTGGCAGTTAATGTTCATGCTCAAGACTTTAATGAAAATACTTCCACCATGTTTCACATATGAAATGGCCTGCATTGGCTTAAGAGCAGTTCCTTTTTTTCTACACTGTTCTTATACAATCCATCCAGTAAAGGTCAATCTATATTGCATCTATCCATACAACTTATGGATTGTCACGCCTGCACCTGCCCGCACTCAAGACTCATGCAAGAAACTCAGTGCAAAATACATCGGTCCCTTCAAAATTCTACAATGAATTAATGACATCATCTACAAACTTGACCTGCCCCAACACAGCCACCTCTCACCGACGTTTCATGTATCATGTCTGAAACCTGCCATCCCTGGTCCCTTAGCCACCAATATCCCCTCCACTTCACCCCCTGCACCTCTCACCGCGGATGGACAACCCATTTACATTGTGCACAATATCCTCAACTCTCATTGCAAAAGAGGCAACCTGGAAAATCTGGTAGACTGGGAATTCACACTCAAGACTCCACTTCCCAGACTTCACTACGGCTTTCGAACATGGCCACGGCAGACTACAACAACCATACTGCACCTCACGCTCTCAGTCGCCAGAGTACTGATTATCACACACACCTACTCCAAATCACAGCCTCATCACTACTGTGTATATAAGGACTCTCTGTGCACAATACCATTGTGAAGTAAACGCACAGTGTTCCCTTGCCTGACTTTACCAAGCCTTTGTAATCATGCTGTTTATCTGGTTACTGACATAGTTTGTATTTTGTTTTACGCTCTCTGTCTTCACCTGTGATATCCTGTTTGTGCCTCGCCTGACCATTGCCTGTTTATTGAGACTGCCTTTGATCTACAGTTTGGATTTGTCTGCCAGCCTTGCCTTTAATAAACTCTGCTGCTTTTACATCTGTCTGTCGCCTGCATTCCTGACATGGATACACTTAATGTTTTAATTGTCTGATGATTGTCTGACAATGCCCCAGACTGGCATGGTCGATCCAAATATTAAATACAGCCACTGTCCAGCTATGTGTTCACTATATGCATGCACACTTATGCAGTATATGTATTTATTCCAGAATATACATGTGATTTCCCAGAGTTTCATAAGGAGTTTATATAAACTTTGTACTATGTATGAAATTCTATATAATTCTATAGAATTATACAACTTGTCTTTCACTCTTTAACTAGTGAAAAGTAGTTCCTGTAGAAACAACACAGTGTGTGTATTTTAGGGTAGTTGACTGGCATTAGCAATGCTGAAAAGAATAAAATATTTAACATATAGTAGATTTCCCCCCTCTGTTCGCAGGAATTTGCTACTGTCACATTTTATAAAGTGTGATTCTCAGTCTTCAGAATAAGGCTGGCCAAACTAAGCTGTGTCTTGTGTGATTATTTCATGCTGTGCAGTTATTTCATAATTTTCCAAAGGTCTCTTTTTCAAAACAGTGTCCAAACCACATTTGCCAAACTACATTTGTGGAGTCAGTTACTTTTATTCAGTCTAATCCTAAATTAATAATAATATAATTAAGGGTGATTCAGTGGCATTTAGTGCTTTCAGTGGGCTGGTGCTCACATTGGTACTCTATATTTTGCCTTTTTGAGTACTGGATATATTTTGTATTGTGTTGTTTGCTCACATGCTCCTGGTACTCCACTGTACCCATGCATAGCCACAGAATCAAATGAAGTAATTACTCATAATAACAATATTCTTGGCTGTACAGCAAAACTAAGTGGATATTAAGTTATTAGTGTGTAGAAAGTGTGATTGTGGGATTTCAACTGAACAAGCATAATGTGATGGATTTATGAGGCTCTGATGCAGCTGGTGTGGACTGAAACACTTGTTAAAACGGAAGCGTAACTGATGCATATCACGGGCATATCACATGCATCAAAAACAGTATTCTGATGTGAATTAGCTTGAATGGAGCCAAAGCACATAAAATCAATTGATGGATATTTTAATATTTTTGTCTATTTGGATAGTTTAATATTTTTAAAAAATTGGGTAGATTTAAAATGAGCAGTTTAATGTTCTGTTCACTGCAGAGCTTCAAAATTACTTATTGGTGTCCTAAAACTGGTGACACATACACTAACATGTCAAACAGGGGAGTAAAGCTATAAGAATTAACCCTGCCCCTCACCATTACATTAAGCAATGGTAGCTTCGCAAAAATACCAGTTTGTCATATGCTAGTCCACTCTTATGTCTGTCTGGGTTTTGCAACACTGCCTTACAGGCTTTCTAACGTCTGTGTCTGATTGGTTTAGTGTGTTTAAGCTCTTTAAATAGTTAATCTTTGTGTCTTGTCATTATTCAAGTGTTTAGTTCTAAGCTGTATCTAATGTGTATTTACCACTATCAACTATTTGCCTGTTTCTCTACAGTAGCCTATGTGTATTTTTAGTCTGTTTTTGAACCTGAGGCAGTGTGGAAAACTGATCTCTTGGCCACCTGTAAATGGTGGTCTGGGGTTTGCTCCCTGTGAACCTGTCACTGCGTTACTTAAATGAGGTCATCTTCCTAGTGGGAGTCCTTGCACTGAGAGCACGGCACAGAATGCAGGTCTAATAACAGCATGCAATGCTAAAAATCTTCTTAAGAGAGAAAGAACAGTTGTTCGGAAGTGTTTTTGCATTAGACACACTACACACCCAACAACAAACACTGTTCATCATGGTTTGAATGTTAATAACTGAACCAAAGGACTTAATTAGAACAATAATGAGATGTATCTATTGCTAACCAAAAAAAATTACACACCAACCAGAAGTGACATTTATAACCTTTAGGACTGTGTAATTGGACCATAGCTTAAAAACAAACCAGGATGTAAGAATGGGGTGTGCATTCTTTTTTTTTTTTCAAAAATGTGGCTAAGTGGCTACATAATTAGGTACAGCTGCCTTGTTTATACACGGATTGACTATTTTCGAATGTAACACTACTATATAGATTACTTTGGATGTATAAAGTCTGGGACCTTAGCCCATCTGTAGCTGTGCACTCCCTCTATCTGTCTATCAGTGGAAAAGGATCTTTTTGGGAGTCAGTGAAACTAACAAAGTAGTGTCTGCTGCCAGTAAAACATTTGGTGCTGGTACAGCAGTGATGCTGGAATTGCTGGAATTTTTGTATAAAAGACTTTAAAAATGTAAAAAGAAAACCATGACAAGACAAAGACGAATAATGGCAGATCTTTTTCCACCTTTAATGTGACAACCAACAAAATTCAAGTGAAAAACAAATAGAAATGTTGAATTAAAAAAGAAACAAGTCAAACTCAGTGTCAATGGCATGATGAGGATGCCTTCACCATGCAGTCTAGCCCTGCTTGTTACTAATTTGTATGCCAGAACTGCCCTTAAAATATTCTTTAAACATTAAGAAATCTATTGAAGGAAAACTATTTCAGACATTTGACCTTGCTGTGACTTTGACGCTGTTTGGATCAATTACAAAATCTAATCAGTTCATTGGTTAAAATGATAATTCCATATAAAGCCTACTAACATTCAACAACTTTTTCCTGAGATATCATACTAACGAGAATCTCAGGCAGACACATGGATGGACACATGGATGGACTGATGGCAAAAATCTTAGCTAGCCAGAAAACACGAGCGCTTAAGTAACATCTCTCTGTGTGAAAAACAGGAAAGCAGCTGTTTGTCCAGTGAGTGTAAATAGATAAACACGCACACATATACACACACACACACCCACACACCCACACACACACACACTACAATACATACAATACAAACATTTATTACAAGCAGCTGATTTGACTGGATATTTCAGTAGCGCACAAAACCATACCTCTTGAAGATATAATAATTATAACTTTGCTCCTTTTTTAAAAAATTTACAATATTCCTGCTAATTATGATCATTATGTGACCACCAGCGCAGATGGACTCAAAAATACAGAGAATATATAATACCATATTCTTATTCTTTATTTTAGGGCTTGCCACATGATCATGAAAATAGGGCCCTAATATGTTGAAGATGTTTCAGTAGATATTAAGTCAGAAAATGCCTATATAAGTGGATAAATGTCTTCCAGATTATAGTAACAAGTCCTGGCTCTTTGACTTACTAAATGACCTGGTTGACTCAATGCATTCATAAACATATGGCCATTAAATCTTAATAACATCATTGACAGGCAGCCTGAACTTTTTTGATGTGATAAATGTACCAGATATAATGTGTTATAATATGTTGACTCCTTTTTGATGGCTCATGTAATTTGCAAAGATTTCACATGATATCTAGGGCAATTTAAAATGCTATGAGACTGGTACTTTTTCTGCCAAAGCTTTAGTAAGATGCATAAATGCATGGTCTTTTTTTCTTCTTCATATCTGTAACAGAGAGATCCCCATATTAGGCAAATCTTCCGGGACGAAGTACAATTGGAGGGTGTGTGTTTGCATGTGTCAGTGTGAGCTCACTAGCTGTGGGTGTGTGTGGGAGACCAAATCAACGGTGAGTGCATGGATCTTTTGTAGTGTTTCCAATCAGGCCGAAAGGCTGGAAAGGCTGCTCATGTTTTTCAACAATACCGAACAGCTCAGCAAACTATTGAAGATGTCAGTTAGGGATGAGAAAATGTCTGCTTTTCTACAGTGTGACGCTGGTTGAAATGTTTTCTGCTAGTGTTGCATTGCGTATACCTGGAACTTAATACTAATACATGATTGTCTTTAAGGTTTCTAAGAATGGTGATGAACATATGCAGTTATTCAGGGATGGAGGAAGTACTAAGCAATTATATTTATGTGAAAGTATAGATAATGCATCAAAATCTTACTCAGTGGAAAATGTGGTAAGCAGTATCCAGCAAAGGATGTACTCAAGTGATAGCAACTTTTTTTTTTTAACTATGTTTGAATGTATTAAAAAGTATTAAAATGTCCAAAATTGCCATGTTTTCATGAGAAAAGTAATGTTTATTACTTATCTATGTCACTTTGTCTGAAAACATCATTCAATCTCTGTAAATTTGCAATATTTACTATTAGGTAGAATTTGACTTGCTGCCTAGCCAATAACATTAGCAGCTGGAATCGATGCTAGTCTACCCTAGTATAAGCAAAGAAAACGGGTTAACTTAGTTAAATATGGCCAGTTAATGTTAGCAATTTAGCAAAACCTACCTCAACCTGCTTTTTCAGATCAGACTAAATTCATGCCTTATAAAGGAGGCAAAGAAGACAGTTCATTTTATATGAGTATTTATTTATTCCAGCATATTGACACATTTCACTGAGGTAGGGCCAGGGGCGCTCATCCTCAAGTTCCACATTGCAGTTCGCTGGCTTAATCATATTCAGATGCACAAGGATAGCTATAGTGTTAACTACATTGTGTAGCATGAGAAAGCCTGTGTAGCATGGCCTACAGTGCAAAAAAAAAAAAAAAATCTCAAAATATTAGAGTATTTCATTTCTAGTTTGAGTAAATTACTATTCAACCAGTATAAATACAGTGTATCTCTCGGTCTAGTTCACTACACGCGACCACAATCATGGGGAAGACTGCTGACTTGACAGTTGTCCAGAAGAC
>JAOTRR010000010.1:21668357-21681462 GCA_028570945.1 Gogo arcuatus | reverse complement strand
GGCGACCCTTCAGGCCCAAGGCTGCTTCTCTAACCTTCGGGCCATGGCTGCCCCTTTGGTTTGAAGACAGCCTGTGACTCAGCTGTTCAGAAAGACAGTGGACATTCGTTCTACCCCCTGGGTGCCAGAACAGAGAAGAGCCTTATTGCATGTCTTCCTTCTACCCTGTGAGATGGTGGGTCCAATCCAGCAGTGCTAGAGGCTCAGAGGGAGTGTGGTGCAGAGCAGGGTGTAATAAGTGCTTTAAGGTAGGTGGTTGCTGGTCTGTTTTTGGCTTTGTATAAAAGCATTAATGTTTTAAATGCAGGCAACTACAAGAAACCAGTGGAGGGAGCGTAGCAATATGGTGGTGTGAGAGAACTTGGGGAGATTGAAAACAATCTTGAAGAGGTTGAAAGCAAAAAGAAGAAAGCCTTTATTTTGCCACATATATGTTACAGTACAGTGAAATTCTTCTCAGCATATCCCAGCTTGTTATGAAGAGCACAGGGCAGTATTAATTTTGACAGGAATTTTGAATTTAGTTTTAGTCTTATTGAACGTTGTAGTTGGTTACATTTTAGTATTTTTGTTTTGTTTTAGTCAGTGGAACTCAGTTTTAATTTTAGTCTAATTTTAGTCGATGTTTTAGTCATAAATGTCTCAGAAAGTGTCATGATACTGTAATGGATTTTGATGAAGTATATTTCTCCTGGTTGTAAAAATTCCCTTGAGAAGCATATATGAACTATGTGTTTAGTCATCTAGGCTGAGAATGTGTTATTGACTTACCATACTTCTTTCATATATCATATAAAATTGAACGCCTAAATTTTGTTAGAAAAAGTGCAATACAATCATATGTCTTTCACAGGTGTACTATATGTACAGTATAATTCAATGGGTTGTCTTATTTATTTCCTGTTTTTAATTGTCTTGTGTGTGTCCTGCTGCAAAACAAATTTCCCCTCATGGGACAATGCAATAAACTTCATAGAATGAGAGCCATGACATTTTTGTTACTTATGGCACAACTGTGGTCCCACAACAACAACAAGGGTTTAAAATCAACCATTTGTTTCAATTATGCAAATATTATTTGTTCAAAATTTAATAACTCTATAATGGTCTTACTTTGTCACCTCATCCTTATATTCTCCCTCATTCCTCTCATTCTCTTCTGAATCTGCAGAGCTAAGTTTCTCTTCCTCTGGTCTGAATGCTGCAACCATGTTGATCCCATTATCTGTGATGACTATCAGAATCTTGTTTTCTGGTATTCCCCACATTTCAGTGCACTGGTGAACACCAAGCTTTGATAGAACGGGCAGTATGTGGGTGAGAGATCTGTTTGAGACTGAGTAATATGTGTTCAGGTTGGTTCTACATAATGCAAAAATAACATGCACTTACAGCAAGGAAGGAAGCACTAAGTCCCTTGGTTGTCCAAATATCAAGCCCAATAGTTATTTTCCCTGCAGTGGCCAGTACATCTTTCATTCTTTCATTCTTAAAAATGCTGTCAATGAGGTTGAGATTATTATGGCCAATCTCCTGTTGACTACCTCCTTCATTTTAATGAAGTCCTTGCCCTCCACTGTCTGGGCTGGCAGACCAGTATGACCTATCCACAAGGCTAGGGGTCTCTCTTTAGTTTGTTGTTCTTTTGCATCTGGATGGTACTTTGATGCCAAAGAGAGCACATTTGGAATGGTTGTCTGTTGTTTTTCCTTTTCACAGCCTGTTATCTGCCATACAACTATAGTCTCTGGAATCTGAAGGATAAAAAAAAGTGTTTTATATTATTTGTACAGCCTACTGAATTACTTTATAACTAGTCTATGTAGTGCACTACAGCAACTGGGGTAGGCTAAAACAGATCCAACTCACTCTTAAAAACATTACAAAAATTAAGAGAAAGGTTTCATCAATTATGCATTTTGTGACATATTAGGGCTACATTGTCCCTGTAGGGGTGGCTGGTTTATGGCAGTATATGTAAGTTAGCCGCAAGAACACCCAAGCAAAAAAAAAATCTAGGGCCAGTTTCCTTGGACATTACTAATCAGACGTGAATTTGCTCATGGGTTGTGAGAACTCTTCCTTCTCATGTTTCTACTGCCCAATGTCTTTTCCTTGCTGAAAGAGGTGTGTGGACTAAAAAGATGAACTAGCTTGCAAACTAATCTTTAATGGCCCCTGAAGCCACAAAGAACTTTCAGCTATAACATTACTCACATTAAATTTAGCCCTAAACAGGAATTAACATAAATGGCTCTGGTTAGGGCAGTGGCTGATGTTAATTATAACTAGCTTATGAAAATTGGCTAAACAGAGTGATGAAGTTAGTACCACTCAGAGGTGAGTGTCATTGTTTCCAAAAAAAGAGCAGTATAACACATAACGTTACATTTGCCTAATGTTATCGAATCAATCAACACACATAATTGATATTTACCATGGCAGACACTGTGGGATGGTGTGCCTTCAGGTGTCTTTTCAAATTGGTAGTGTTTTTTCTGCCCATATTAAATCCACACAGCACTCCATCCTCATTGGGAACGATACACTGGGTCTTTCTTTTGGGTTGACTCTAACAGAAGTGTCTCCACAAATCATTTCTCCTTTTTCTTCCCACCTGAGTCTCATAGGCTGCTGATGAAGTTGCAGAAATCATCATTAGAATCTGATAAGGTCAGCTTGTTCACATTAGTTGGAAGTTGGTGTTTGCACGGTGTGTTTGTGCACTGCAGACATGCATAGGGTGGGAAAAAATCATCCAATGAGAGAGATGCATAGAGGCAGTGAGATTTTGTACTTGCACTTGAAGATTATGCATTTAAATGATTGGTTAAAAATGAGAACAACCTATTCTTTGAGATAGCTATTGTAATCTAGGTTGTCCACAGAGCCAATTATTTCGTCTCGTCTTTATTCGTCAGAGCATAATGAACAGAAATTTCACCATAATTTTCACTGTCAAATATTTTTTCATATACGTTGTTGTTACAATTTAGTCATGAGATAAAAGATCACCAACGAATATTTATCGTCAAAAATTTTCGTTGACAGAAATAACACTGGTACAGGGTCAGTGATGATATGGCACCCATATAAGGTCCTTGCTCAATGGCCCAACAGTGGTAGCTTGATGGCTTGAACCCCTTTTGAACAGCTTCTGACTTTCTGATCAATTAACCCAGAGCCTCAACCACTGAGCGACCACCCCCCATGGTGTCTCAGAAAGGCAGTATTAATTTAACATTGTTATTTGAATTACTGACACCTTCTGAACCTTTGAGAATTCAATAGTGTTGTAAGCTTGCAGAATGCTTTGCAGTGCAGATCTGTAAGCTCATTTGACATTTGACATTTTCCAAACTGAAAGTACCAGGCAGTCGGCAGAGACAAAAACAAACAAACAAGAAAAACACCCTGTGATCAAACAATGTCTCTGATATTGTGGCAGAGATGTTCTCATGCCTTCACCAAGGTTTGCTGGCCAATGGGTCAGACAGAATCCTGAAGAGATATTTACAAGTTAATTTCTCTGACCTGGAAAATACACATCACAATCAGATCAGACACTCCATTTGTTCCTGGGGTTTAGGTGACAGTGTGTGTATTAAATGCCTAGAGAAGCTTATTGACATGTCAAACATGGCAGAGTTTTGAGTTCATTTACTGCACTGCCTAAGGACTAGATGTCTATGAGGGATTCATTTCCCTCTCTCTCAGGCAAGGATATTAAATGCCTTCTAACATTTGATACAATGCATGTTTATTAAACAGAAAGGTTGGACCGATTTGGCTAGACTTTGCACAGACAATAACCCAGGCTCAGGATCAAGCTGTACTCAAAATAAATGAATGAATGAATGAGTCAAATGAACAAATGAGCCTGTTTAAAAGCCTCCACAATTACCACTGGGTCCAGCTGATTTGTAAGAATAATAAATCAGTTGATTGTTGGATGATATTCAGGTTCCAGTTACATATAGAGCAGTCACGACATAAAAAGGATGCCCTTCATTACTCAAGGAAGGATTCGCCAGTCTGGCTGTTGCTTTCACTTACAACCTCGAAAATCTCTTTTAATGTTGCTGGTGTTTTCCTCACTGGTTACCATGACAACAGCACTGTACCATAATGTACTGCAAAAGATCTGGAACCTTAAATATTCCTTGAAAGGGAATTTTGGGAATTTATTTGAGAAGTAAATCAATTATCCACTTTTGAACATTTACACCAACACACATTCACAAGTTCTTTAGATGTACATAACTGAACAGTAGGGTTAAATTTCTTTAAGAATTTATCTGTCTATTTGCCAGACTATACACTCCATTGCCAATATTTCTTTTTTGCTATACTCATTAGCAAATTTATTGGGTATACCTGTCATATAGGTGTCTTTATTTATTTATTTACTTATTTATTTATTTATCTTTTGACACAGAATCACCAAATGTTAAACTTAGATCCTTTATGGGAATTTCAGACCTATGTCATGTATAGTTTTCATTTAATGACTCTTCAAGATCATTTTTCCTCCATGAACTTTAATGGTGGATTGTAGGCTTTATCTAACCCTATGAAAGCCTAATTCAGTGTACTGTATGTATCATTGCCCCACTCTATAGCCATTAGCATGTAACCATCCAGCCTACAGTTCCTTAACACAACATTTAGTATAATTATCAGCTTTGAAAAATCACAACCAACAAACATTCACCCAAAAAACAATTTACCTTTTCTGTACCCCAAGTGCTCATCAACAAAAAATGACATGATAGCTAAATAACAAATGCCTTTAAATTACAAATACACCTTTTGGCTAAAGAAAAAACCCATAATACCCTAAATAGTCCCACAATGTATCTCTTTATCTCCAAATAACCTACATATGTGCTTCATATAACCAAATCTTCCTGCATATGGAGGATGGAAGCTGTCAAAAGTATTTGACTATGATTTTGTGCATTTGAATTATATACGTTACATTAAATAAAATTCCTTTCTTCTGTGGTGTGGTTAATAAATTTACATTTTTTTCAGTATTTTTTTCTTTGTTTTGAATCAGCTAGGGCCATGGGTGTAGCTAACAGGGGACTGGGGGAGCCTAACCCTCCTCCCCCCAAGTGTTAGTGGTACTAATAGCCTATACTTCTAAAATAAATCACAGACAAAGGATACTTTCTATACAGGACTTTCAAGGCCACAGCTAATGTAAATGTGTTAATAAATAATAAAAAAGATGGTTATTTTGTCTCGATTTGGCATCTGTCTCTAATGTCTCACTATGTTTCCCCTGATTGTCATGTGTCTCCATGGACGATCGCTTGAGGAAGGGTCAGTAAATGTTCAATAGCAAAATCCCATGGCAAAATCCACAGGCTAATTATTGCGAGCATTCCCAAAATTAGATATCAAGAAATACAACTGCTATTTTTCTTTTATTATTATCATTTATATATGCAGTTATTTTGCCACAATTATGTTTAGTAGTCTACTGTAATCTTGAGAATCTTTACTTTTAATTTTTGTCTCTATAGCTATCTAGGGTACACTGTAGATTTTTGAATGATCCCTGTTGTGACATTAGGTGTTTTCTCTGTCTTGTTTTGTATTGACATATTGTAACAGCTCATTCTGCCATTTGGTCATGTAACAGCCATAGGGGAACTCCAACTGGTGTAGCTACATGCAAAGATATTGACATTAGGCATTTTTAAACAAAATTATTACAAACATATTTTAATTTTGTGAATACACTGTAGTCCAGCTGTGTATCAGTGTGGTTGCCACAACCAGTCTACTCTATGTGTCTCCTCTACTTCTATGTGTTCTATCAAATAATCTAGATACTTTGTCAAATGGGTTGTTGTATGGTCTTATGGACAAATCAGCACTTCATATTGTCTCCTTTTACAACAATATGGTATCACTGGACACTAAATTGATAACGCTATAAAGTTGAATTTTGTGCTGTTCACAAACAAAGCTAATGTTAGCAATGCCTAATTAGTAAGAATATTACCTACATAGTTACACTTGGCATATACTAAACATCGAGTGTTTAACATCATTGTAGAAAAACAGATATTTGATCAGAACATAAAAACTTTTTTCTTTAACCACTCTGAAAGCATCTACTTTTCCCTGGGAATTCGAGCTTTACCTTTAACCTAATTTACATAAAATCTGTATTTTTCTTTCTGTTTTTCTCTCTCTAGCCTTCTAGCATCCTCTGCTTCCCCTTTTCGTCTTCTTTAATCTTATCCACAGTGACTTATTTCTTTAGATACTTCAATATCTCTTGGTAGTACCATTGCTTTTGAAACTTTTATGTATTTTTCTTCTAATGGTGGATTAAATGCCTTGCAAGGCAAGAAAAAAAAAAGAAACACGAGGTCATGCAAAGCATTGAGGGGCAACTTTACTTCTTAACTCAGACAAAGTAGCAAGGGCATTTTGTTGGCATTTTGCCTTTTAAACAAGATGGGATCTTTGCATCATATTTATCATTCTAATAGCACCAAAGTGTTTTTTTTCTCCACAGAGGGCAGCCAGAAAAATTCTCTGGTGTAATCATAAAACTCAGTGGGTTCAAATAGGGCAATCATTTGCATAACCAAAGATACACAATGATTTATATATTTTGACAAGCTTTCACATTGTTTTTGGGACTTTAACTCTTTCATGTAAGCAAACATTTGTGTTTTTATTATTCATTTTTTATTCACATCCATGGAGGCATGCAAAAGTATTACACTCAGTAGACATTAAAAATGTGTATTTCTAAGATTCACCGTTCTTTCTGTATCTGTGTATCAAATAAGCATCAGAGGCAGTTGGATGTATGAGTGTTTTGATCAAGACCTTTCCAAATTTCATAAGAAGCGATACATCACATATCACACACAGTGCATATAACAAAGCCTAAAAGAACAGGGTTTGGCCAGGAGTTGAAAATACTTGACTAATTATAATTCAATACAATATTTAAGTATACTTTTTTGGTGTTTATAGGTTACTTGAGTATTCCTGAATACATCTACTCTTACGTAATTATATTTCTATGAAAAAAAATATTTTTTACTCCCTTACTTTTTATTTTATTTTACTTCAAAGTACTTCAAAAGTCTCCTCGCTCATTCAACAAATATTGTATACTGTACATCAGTCAGTATAATCTCCCCTATGATTTATTTTTATTTCAGTGTAAAGCATCCAGTCACAACTATCAAGAATTGTGCCAGTTTGCCATCTGCTGTGACCTTCTCAAACTACACAGTGTAGTAAACACTATAGCTATCTGTGTGCATCTGAATATGAATAAGCCACCAAACTGCAGTGTGGAACTTGAGGATGAACACCCCTGGCCCTACCTCAGTGAAATGTTTCAATATGCTGGAGTAGGCAAACACTCATATTAAAGGAAGGGTCTCCTTTGCTTCTTTAAAAGGAATGACAATGAAAAATTTGCCATTTAGTTTGAAAAAAAAAAACATGTTGAGGTAAGTTGACATAAGTTTCACTAATTTGCAAACATGAAATGGCTATATATAAGTAGCTTTGCAATTCCAGTATTTAAAACATATTCTCAGTACGGAAGAGTGATCCATTCATGAAACATAATGACAGGTCTTTCGGGTATGAGTCTCTCGTTCATTTGTCACATGAACGCTGCATATTCTCAGGGAGGAGTGATCCGTTCAAGAATCATAATTACGGGTCTTCCAGGTCTGAGTCTCTCGTCCATTATTCACGTGGTTACAGCAGTCACATGGCCAGTGCTATTACTGGAGACAAGAGGAGAGCTTGCAAACATTTTCTGGTCAACTAGAACATTTCTGTAGCTAGCTAGCTGTGTGTAATGTAGCTATTGAATGGATGTTTAATTTGCCTTTCTGTTGGAACAAGTTCATAGACTATGGGTCTTCAATGACCAGGTAGGCTAAAGTGAATAGCTATCATAGAATTAATTCAATGACATTTTTATTGATAGGTGCAACGCTCTCATACGGGCAGTTGAACTTGAAGTAATCAGCCATTTCAACTGAATAATACAATAGGCTATGGTCCAAAAGGTTGCTGAAGAGCTTAACAAAAGTGAACTTGTGTACATGGTTTGCTCTTATTGTTTGAGAACTGTATAGAGTGGCTACAGCGCCACACTAGTTCCAATGAACGAAATGAATGAATGATTTGAAAAAAAAATTGTTCATTTTACTGAACAAGATTCAAAGATCTGAGTCAGTAAAAAGATCCAAACTTCCTGTCACTACCTCATAATTATCTTTGCCCTTTCTGCATTATGTGTAAATTTTGCTACTTTGAGGGTTTTCTGCTGAGTAGGAACAGCAGAAGACTTTTTCCCCTGTCCACCTCTGAATTGAAATGTTATGATTTTGTTTTGATTTTGAGCTTTGTTGTATTCCTGAAATACTGTATTTTGTATAACAGAGCTTGCATACACCTCTTGTCCAGTCCTTTTTCTTCTCAATTTAGAAAACCCCTATGTGCTCACACAGTCTCTTTCAAAGGGAATGACACAGGTCTGAGTTTGGCTATCCTCAAACATGCTTGCTAGCTTCGTTAGCTTCTGAATTACACATAGTGTACTTTTATCTTACACCTTTACATCTTATGACCCAATTGATCTAGACTTGTGACTAAAAATATATTTTGGTCAAAAATAAATTTTAATAAATTATGACTTGCTTCATGTTGCATTTAAACTGTTTTATTTGTGTTTTATTTATCTGTGAATCAGTGAAGAATCATTTAAAGAATTGAAATTTGAGATGCATCACAGAATAATTTTTTTGTCAAGCCTCATTTATACACAATTTATACAGAAGCATAAATCAGCCTGCAGTGAAGTCAGGTTTTATCTTCATTCCATACATGTAGTGATATAGCCTATGATTAAAAGAGTCTCCAGAACTACCTATAGTGCAGATAGTACAATGATAAAATAGAAGAACACACACAATAAAAATAACATACCTATACAGTTTCAGTACTATGGCAAGTACAGTATAACGCAATACACATACTGGATAATATAAACAATATACGCACTAATGATACAACAACAAAATCTGGATGAACCTGTATAACTGTTCAGATTCAAACAGTCCACAGGTGCTTTTATGTCTGGAGTAGTGTCTGTGGCCATGCTATCTCAGTATGTTTGAGGGCAATGAGTCATGAGTCATGAGTTTATAAATGACTAACAATTAGTTTACTTTGCTTATGAAATGTGATGAAATATAGAACTGTGCATTGAAATAAAAATAAATTTTCAGGGTGTATGTAATTAACAGCACCATCTGAAGCTATTTTATAGACTGGTCTTTGCGGAATGGGCCTTTTAGAGCCATTGAATGTGTAGTAAACTAATGAATACATAGTGCTGCTGTGTGAAAGACAGTCAACAAACCATATAGACAGTCATAAATCTGTCCACCGATTGTCATCGTCCAACGTATCAAATGATTCTCAGCATGTCAACAGTTTATGGCTATTGATATTTAGTAATCTAAACAAAATCAACTTTTCATTTTTTTTCTTTAGCTTTTATTTGCATTCCAGTTTATACTGGTTCTGTTCTGGTTCATGACAGATTCTGGATGGGTACAGTGACTACTTGTACAGTGTATATATTACATAGATTATGTTCAGGCCTTTTGTGAATCTGAACTAAAACAGTGATTTTCATGACTGTCCCATTCTCTCCATCTCTTATTTCCAGGCCCATAATTAAACATATCAAGAAGATTTCCAAGCATGAGAAGTCTGTTTGGTTTTCCATTTCCAGTCAATTTTGTTTAGATTTCTACTGCCTGAGAGTAAGATAAGCTTAGCTTATACAGTATATTGACTTTAAGAACCAAAAATATGATCTCAGTGTATTTATTGCTAAGGAAAGAGGAGCTCTTGGGGCTCAAGAATAGGTAAGGGTTCCATTTTGAGATTCTTTGTGGTATGAGTAGTTCTGTTTGAGACAGGCTAATTAGTATATTCAAGATTCGTGCATAAAAAGTATGCAGTCTCTCTCCTCCACTCCACTCACTTTTTTTCCATCTTCTTTACAGACCCCCCATCTACCCCTTGGTCACTTTCCCGACACTTCAATGAGGACAGAAACCTGCCTCAACCTGGGAACATGAAGGGCTTATCGGGCAGCCGTGGCCAGCATCATCAGCTCCCCTTGCCTCACTCCCCGTGTGGCGTGGTGGAGTTTGATCGACCTCATGACATTCATGGTGTTCACTCGTCTGACATTCGTCACACGTACCTGCTTAGCCCCACGGAAAGCTGTGCCATAGACTACCAGCACCACCAGCGCTACTCTCCTCGTAGCTCCATCCACTCCGACTGCATGATGCTTTCACCAACAGTGCTGCAACCCACTGGAACTGCTGACCACATCTCCAGCAGCACATTTCCAAGAATGCACTATGGTTCCCAGTACTATGACTCAGCCTCCCGAGACGACTGTGCTACCATCACCACATCAGCCACTTCTGCTGCTGTTGCCTCATCATTTCCCTCTCATCATGCTGTTAGCAAGAGCAATCGCATCCCTGCCAACCTCCTGGATCAATTTGAGAAGCAGCTTCCAGTGCACCGTGATGGTTTCCACACATTGCAGTACCAACGCACTTCTGCTTCCGAGCAGCGCAGTGAGAGTCCTGGACGAATTCGCCATCTGGTGCACTCTGTCCAGAAACTCTTCACTAAATCCCACTCCCTAGAGGGCTCATCCAAGATGAATGGTGCTAAAGGGGAGGGTGGGGCCCACCACCACCACAGTGGCCACCACTCATCCAAACATGGGATCAAACGCAGCAAAAGCAAGGAACGCAAGCATCGCTCAGGCAGCTGGTGGAGCTCTGACGATAACCTGGACAGTGATGGCACTTTCCGCACTCCTAGTGGTATGAGCCGGCATCACACAGGCCATTGTATCTCTGAATCTGTACGCCCTCACTTTGGTGACCACTCACTCAAAACCTCCAAGAGCAGCAATGATGTTAAGTGCTCGGCCTGTGAGAGCCTTGCCATGCCACCAGAAGGAAAGTTCATGAAAAGGAGTTCCTGGTCCACGCTCACTGTCAGCCAGGCCAAAGAAGCATACCGAAAGTCCTCCTTCAACCTGGACAAGCCCACAGTCCATCAGGATCTAAAATCCTCACTACGCGCCAGTCACTATCTGCAGGTTGGTAGAGTATTCATATGATCCTGGGCTGCAAATCTGAGGTGATTGGATTAGGTGTTCAGATTAATTGAACACCATGATTATCAGATGGTTAAATAGTTTGAAACATTTATTCCAATACTAAATGTTATATGACAAAAATCATTAATCAACAGTGTTAATTTGTTATATCACAATTACTTAGTACATTGTTAGTTCATTAGGACAGATGGACATACAAAATTGGGTTTTTCAGGTTGCAGGTTAGAAAGCAATCTCAGCAAACTGGACAACATGTTTTACTGAGTCAATGCCTTACTGCAGCCAAAGCAAACAAATATGCAGGTTGTGTTTATGCTTTTTGCAATTACTTTGGGTGACTTTGCTTGTCTTGGTTTGTGCTGTCTTCTTGGAATTTGTGTGCATCCTGACTGAGATGTCAAGGCATTTTGATTGTCAGAAATTGGACATTGTTTTTGGATAATGTTGGTTTGAGATAATTATTATTTCCCATGTCTTCCTGATTGGCCCTTAGTGCTCTTCTGAACTGTTATAGTAGTGGAATGGTATACTAATCATATATTACCCAATATCATTGTTTTAAGTGAAGACACATATTCAGTAATGACTTCACATTTCCTAATAGGAAAACATTAAATTCCATGTAACACTGCAGCTGAGGTGCAATGACTTAATTGTTTGGCTAGCAACGTTAAGATAATATTGTTTAAACGAGAGACATTATAAGGGAGGAGACATCCCACTTTAAGAATTCTGAATAGAAATCTATGAGAAAAGTCCATAATGCCAAAGATGGCAGTTGTATGCACATACCCTGCCCCTCTCCACAAAAAGCCAATCGTCTGCCGAACTGGGAAACCTATTAAGCCAATCATGTTCTTGCACTGATGCAAGCATGCAGTTGCGCATGCGTAGTAGAAGTATAGTGACCTCGTAGCAACCTTATGCATGTGTAGTAGAAGTATAACCTGTGGGGGAAAAAAGCTTTTTAAACCTTACTTTGGGGCAAAGTCACCAAATTCTTTAAGCAGTTTTTATCAGATTTAATTGGTGATTCTACTGGCGATTCAGTTTTTAATGTCCAGTGGCCATTGAAAGTATAGTTATGGCTCTCTTCAAATTCATTTAGATAGGTGCTTGGTCTTGATAGCCTGAAATAACTGCTCGGGTGTGTTACCAAGATGACTGCCAAGTGGCAAGACATGCCTATAGGGACTTTGGTTTAAATCCAGTTGTTCTTACTTCTCAGTAGTTCATCAAAACTAATTGTAAAGTAGACCATCATTTTAAAATTCTTGTAGCAGCTATAAAGAGGTATATATTTATTTCCTATTAAAGTAATCTGTAGATTACTAAGAAGAACAGATATTCCTTGCTGGATTACTTATACATGGTGTTTGGCAGGGTGCTGATTGATGTGTTGACTGAGCCACTCTTTAAGAAGACCCAACTTCTAGCAAGCATCTAATGCAGTTCATGGTAATGTAAGAAGACATGATTTATTGGACGGTCTTTGTTAAGGAAAGTTCATCCACTGTACTGTGGGCTCTATATTAGCAACCAGTTAGATCTGTTCATTTATTTAATGTTCTCAGTTAACTTGGACTCAAACTTGGATTTTGTTATCTCTCAATATGTTTCTTGAATAATATAATTCAAATCAGAAAAACTTGGGATGGTATGGGGAATGCAAATAAAAAAAAAGAAAGCAGTGATTTCTAAATGTACTTTGACTTGTATTTCATTGCAGAGAGTATGAACCCAAGATATTTCAATTTTTTGTCTAGTCAACTTTATTTCATTTGTTAATATACATCCATTCCTGCGTTTCAGGCCTTTAACACATTCCAAAAAAAGTTGGGATGGGGCAATTTAGGGCTAGTAATGAGGTAA
>JAOTRR010000010.1:21637886-21653194 GCA_028570945.1 Gogo arcuatus | reverse complement strand
CAAGGTATAGTGTGAAAAAGGTGCTCTTTTATTTAGAGAAATACAGGAAAAGGAACAATTGGGAGGCAGTGCAGTCTTCTGTGAGAGAGAGGTGCTTGGAGCCATTGTCTTCAGTGAGGGAAGTGGATGTGCTCTCTGACAGTTGGGCAGCTATACGCAGGCAGCCCTGAGGGTGTCATCAGGATCTCCACAGCTCTTCAGTCTAGAGCTGGAGCAGAGGAGTCTGACTGGGAAGTCCCTTCACCAGCAATCTGCCACAGCTGGGCCCTTGAGCCAGGCCTTTAACCTTCTCTGCTCCAGGGGCCCCAGCTTTCTAACAAGCAAGAATATATAAAGAGAGGAATTTGATTGTACTGTATATACAGTACCAGTCAAAAGCTTGGACACACCTACACATTCATAGTAATGAACAAGTATGTTCAAACCTTTGACTGGTACTGTATACGCGCACGTGTGTGTGTGTGTGTCTTTCTATTTCCATCAAGTAAGCAATCACCAATACATTTGCTGGTTCAAAATAATTTATCACACACAAAAATTGACAGCAGAATGCCTCTTAACAAAATGTTAGAAAAAATAGCTAAGGCCAAAAATTATTCAGTTACGTACAGAATCAGAAGTGCAAAATCAGAAATGCAAAATCTGGGTTTTTTTGTCAGTGAGGAATTCCATGATATACTATACAGCAATCATATTTAACTTTGTTGGCAAGTTGGTCAATGGAGGGCCAGTGTGTGCTTATATAAACATTTAATGCTTTAAATGTCAGATTTTTTTGCTTTTCTTGTAATTTAACCTACCTCTGTGAAATAATCTACTCAAGTTGCGAAGTCCTGCTCAAGTATATCAAATAGCAACCATGAAACACAGAGTAGCCATAAAACGCTATTGGGGAAAATTAATTTTCATATTTCACTAATCTTTTTTCACTAATTTTACCGATCTTTTACTAAACCCACCAAACAACTGTTGCACAATCATGCAACAATCAAATATCAATCTGAATGCGTGTAGTTGTCTGATGTTCTGTGGCAGAAGGATAAATGACAGCTTGAGTGTATGCATGAGGTTCTCTTGGAGAAATGAAACAACACTGTCTGTCTGTCTGTTTGTCTACTGCAGGAGACTTGAACATAACTGTATGTTTAACCATTGATATCTACACATACTATGAAAGAGCAGTGCAGAAAGACAAATAAGACATTCTGCTTCATTATCCACAGTGGCAGTGAAACCACAACCATGCAGCAACTCATTATTTGTACCTTCAGTTCCCTCTTCAGTAACCACTGGCCTAATTTCAGCACTTCAGCACGTTTGCAGTTTTTGCCTATGCTGACATCCAAAATCATTTTGCTCATACAAAGCACACTGGGATGCTCTACAATAAATACAGGATGCATTTTTTTTGTTTGTGTTATATCATTTGTTCTTATTTACTTTATTAATTGACAGAGGTCTGGCAGGCCATTTGAGACCAAGCCACTTGTTGAATAGCTCTGCTCTACATGGAGGTTTTGATATACATACACTGACCACTTTATTAGGCAAACATGTACACCTGCACATTAATGCAGTTATCCAGTCAGCCAATCATGTGGTAGCTTTGACCATGTCATGGTTGTTGGTGCCTGAAGTTGGTGTTGGTGCTTTGAGTATTTTGGAAACTGCTGATCTCCTAGGATTTTCACACACTACAGTCTCTATAAACTGAGGCAAGGTTTGTGCTGTTCGGAGCTCTTATTAAATCTAGTCTCTTATCTTCTCGAGTTTCATCTCTCTTTCTTAGGTTAGGTTTCTGTAGTTCTGCACATTTATTATTTTGTTTGTCTTAACCTTGTTTGTTTCTGCAATGACTAATTTCCATAGTTTTGTTTTGCATTCATTATGATTTACACTGTTTGTGTTTCTAATCTCTGCTCTTTTTGTTTGAATTAATTAATAAATTCTCACAAACTAGTGTCCACACAGGTTTTGGTTTGATCTCTGTCACATTATGTAACTAGTAAATTCAGGCTGACATAAAAAAATTAGTTGATTTTGACCTCTGATTTCAATTTTGCTTAAATGTTATAACATGCACATTTTTCATTCACTTCATCTTCGTTTTGCAGATTGTATAAAACTTTCATGTTCCAAACCTATATCCACCTTAATGTCCTTCTTGTATGACTCCATGTTTAACTGATGTCATACTCCCCTGCATCTCTATTTGTAACAGATGTCATCACCCTTATTTTACTGATCCACGATTTACTGAAGTCCTTGTCTTCTTTGTACCCAGGTGCCTCAGGATGAGTGGAGTGGTTACCCAGGAATCGAGAAAGATGAGGAGATCCCATGTCGGCGGATGCGCAGCAGCAGTTATGTGAAAGCCATGGGGGATGATGAGAGTGGTGATTCAGACACCAGTCTCAAAGCGTCACCTCAAACATCTGTCCGCCCAGATGCCCTCATCCTCAAATCTGCCATCCACAGACCTCATATAGACAGCCAAAGGTAGGACTGACACAGAGGTTTCTCAGATGAAGCAGACAGATGTTGCAGAGTCTTATTATGATTTGATTTATGCTTTCATGCCAAAAATCAATTATCTTGCTGTGGCTGCAGATATATAGTATAGTTTGACAAGCCTGCTTTTTTTTTTTTTTTTTTTTTTACTGGAGGTGAAAGATAAGGTTGGACATAAGTTGTAACAGAGTAGCCTGAGGAGGCATGTTATGGAAACAGTTACTATCACTTCTATCTGCACAGAGAGATATTTCTGATAGCAGTTTGTTCTACAGACTAGCAGAGTCAGCATCCTAAATATGATGGGGAAATACTTTCTGTGAAATTTACACTGCACATTTGAAAATGTGTTTCTATTATTATATACAGTAGATGCATATGTGTTATGTGTTATGAGATATGTAACAGGATATTCAGCCTATATAGAAAGTGTGATGTGTTTTATTGTTTCTTGTTGCATTTGGATGGTTGAGTTTGCATTTGTTTCAGTGAGACCTGCACTGGGATTAAAACTGTGCAGTGATGGATGGTTTTGTTTCTTACAGCAAGCGGGCACACATTGTTTGCTTTAGTGTATCTACAATTATGAAAATTGTTGGAGCCACCAACCATACATGTGTGTTTGCATAACTGAAAGACATGCTGTTACAATAGGAAGGCATCTTATATCTTTAATCTTTAGTGTTGGGGAAATGTTCCTCTGAGGGGTAAAATATAAAATATATATATACAAAAAGGTTTGATTGGATACATTAACACAAGTATAAAAGTTTTCATGTTCAGAGACCAGAGTATTTATGCCATGAATATTTATGCCTATTAGCAGTTCTTTTTCAGAGAACTTACAGTTTAGCTCCAATCCCTCTAGATGGAGAAATCCCTCAAATGTGTGAAACTTAGTCTGTTGAAGGCTTATGTAATGGTGCTGCTGACTGGGATGGATCATTATCTCTGACCTTGCTGCATGTGTTGGGTGGAGATATTTTTATGAAAGGTTGCAGTCTGCAGGATATTGACGTCTAGCTGGTAATTTGTCAGCAATGACTCATCTGAATATTCAGTAGATCGGAAGTGACATGAAGCAAGACAAGAACAATCCAGCTTCTCTGCCCCCCAATAAAGATTAAGGGAGGAACGTAACAAAAAGTTGCAATCTTACAAATCTGCTAATGATGAGAGGAGGCTTTATGAATGAATCCGTGTGTATTGATTGCTATAGCATCTTAGAAATGCCAAATATTACATTTAACCTGAATGATGACCTTATTTGCTGCGTGTACTTATATTGTGTGTGTCTATGACTCATAAACGCATAAATAATATCCTAAAAAAGCAAACAAACAAACAAACAAAAAAACCTGTTATTTATTTAGCTTCATTGCCTTGTTCATTGTCTTCATTGCATTTTGGGGATGCACTGATGTATTATTTAAAAAAAAGAGAGAATGCAGCCTATTACTACAGATGAAGAGAATTTGCTGAACAGTCTGGGTCTGACAGCCTGAGTTGTTTTAAAACTGAATCACTGCTCAGTACCAAAAATAATTCATACCAAGCTTTCTAAGATGATGCAGTATAGTCAAATTATCACCAAATTTGTAAAACATAGATAGTTCATTGTAATCGCTGTTAAAGAGAAGTCAGCTAACAGTTTTAGTGTAATTTGAATGGCTATTGGAAATTTGTAACAACTTGTCTGATCCAACTATTGTCTGAATTTAAGAATTGTTAATGTCAAGATGTTGGGAGATGTTAGTTTTCTGAGCACTGATTGCAACTTCGCTTATATTAAACCCAGCTAAATCCACTCAAGTATTATAAATATTGTCTGAGATCGGACTGACCTTTGTGGAATACCCCACTGTTTATTCCTCAGAATCTCCACGTCATTTGTGAAGTCGTCTGGTAACTTGTTTCCTTTTCATGGTATATCATCATATAGATATATTGTATAATCACATTGCTTCAGTCCAGTGTCTATGTCTGAATGCTGTGCTATATTAGTCTTTGTGGCTAAGATTATGTAAATTTACACATGGAACTAGGTATCTAAGCGGAGCTAAGTGAATGGATGCATTTTTTTTTCAAATTTCAGAACTTTTTACAAGAATTTACAAGAAATCAGGTTGGTGAAAAATATTATCATGGCCTGCAGTTGCCTGCTTGTTCCCTTCATTTAGCCAAGGCTACCATTTGCAAACAACGAGAGATTTGCGTCCCCATCCCAGTGTGTCTCTGGACCCAGCGGCCTCCTACAACCCTCCCCAATACCGCTCTCGCAACCAGAGCTACATGCGCGCGGTCAGCACCCTCAGTCAGGCAAGCTGCCTCAGCCAGGTGAGTGTGAGCAGGTTCTCATATACACATTTTAAACATTGATTTGGATACTCTAGAAACATTTATTACCAAAGAATCATGATCAAAATTATCATGTCAGCAATACATTAAAACCTGCTACATGTTACTTGTTAATTACACTCAGCAGGCAACAGAACAGTGTGGACTTTTGCATGTTTTTCCCATACTAGAAGGTGGATTGGCTATGCTAAACTTGCTCCTAGGTATGAATGTACTGTATGTGTGAATGTGCATGGTACCCTGTGGTGCACTAGCGTCCCATCCAGGGTGTATACCTGCCTCATGCACAGTGTTCCCAGGCTAGGCCCCAGATACACCATGAGCATGATAAAGTTCTTACTAAAGATGAATGAACAAATGAATTAATTAATAATATCAATGTTAAAAAAAAAACTCATAACTAAACAGACTAATGGATAAATAGAGATTCTTCTTTAATCCACAATGAGATCTATTACAATGGACAGAATAATCCTTTGCTAGCCTGTTTTCTTAACGTTTTCTTCTTCACTGTCACATTTTCTGCACCACAGTCACTCAACAATCCTATGCTTCAAAAATCATGAATACATGAGTGGATAAATTGATAACCAAAACTACCTTTAACTCCTGCCTTATAGGCTGCATTATATATTTGTATTGCATGTACTGGTTTCAGACCTTATATAACAGTTTAATACCATTATGCATGCCTTTTTTCAAACTCATAATTAAGTTAAATATAAATTCAATTGGCATTAAAAAGTGACTATGAACACAAGTTTATTTTTCCTGGTTTGGGATGATATTTGCATGTGATTACTTAGATACACAATTTACAAGAGTTAGCAAGAAGCTTGTATGTGGTGATGTGCAAGATGATGGAGCTATAAAGTCTGGTTTGCCAAGATAAATTTAGTGTGGTTTTAGTCTTTCTTTGAATTTCTAAACTGTTTGGATTGTTTCAAAGTTAGCAGTGTATCAATATGACTGCTTTGGATGGTGTTTTATGGATTACATTTCATGGAATTAATGGATGTGACATGATGAAGTAGAGACCATCTCTTTAAATGCTGGAGTGGAATCAGGACATGTGTTATGAGTGGCTTCTGATAATGTCAGGAATGTAGTTCTTCAGGAGTAGTTCTTCTGCTGCTTGATTCATGTGTTTCGTGTCTAATCACTTCTTTCTTCCAAGTAGGGTCTTCAAACATGCTTTCCACACACCACTGACTTTTATTTAGTGTGCAAATATTGTTCCTGTAATTTATTTCATTCTAGATTTCAAAAGGATAACTGCTGAAAGCCTAAATTTGTCGATTGCATTTTCCTTCCTGCTAACGATCCTTCGTATTTATTGTGCAAAGGGGAAGAATCAAAGTGAGAAAGAGAAAGGAAGAGGAAAAATTAAGGACTGCTATTCCTGTTTTTGTCTCTCAGGTGAGTGAGACTGAGGTCAATGGCCAGTATGAGTCTGTTTGCGAGTCCGTTTTTAGTGAAGTAGAGTCCCAGGCCATGGAGGCCCTGGACCTTCCTGGCGCTTTCCGCACTCGAAGCCACAGTTACCTGCGTGCAATTCAGGCTGGGTATTCCCAAGATGACGACTGCTTGCCTTCAATGACATCCTCCACTGTCACTTCAACTCTCAGATCCACAACAGGTAAACCGCCCATCGATTCCAAAAACAGAGAAAGGGGCTTGAGAGCACATATCCATCATACCGTCCGTACATCCTATGACATACCTACATATGTACAGTGGGGAACCCTTATGCTTGAGAGATGCTGGGATGTGAATGTTCCTGGTCAAGTCCTGTCCTTTTGTATGTTTGTTCATTTGCTTTGACCTCTTTGTCCACTAAGTGTTCAGTGGCAGATGTCTGCAATTGTGTTTTTGCGCAACTGATGAATTATCCAGTCCAGTGATAATGAAAAGTTAACTTGGGAAGGGCAGTCCACACAGATGGAGGTCCATACAGTGCAACATATGCTCCTAAACATAGAGCATGCTTTCTTTTTTTTCAACATAAGTCATGTTTCACAATGTTGAGAACATGACAGAAAAGTTTAGGATAAAGAAACATAGAAGGGGGGAGGGTGGTCAACAAGATGAGATGAAGATGGACCTTAACAATGTACAGGTTAATACAGTTTCTTTGCTTTGCTATTTAAAAATATTAGTACTACTAACAATGGTGTAACCTGCAGCTTACTGGGATGAGGAGCTTCATTTCAATCCTCCAGTACTGGTTGCACAAAGTAATTACAAGTAATGTATAAGCAACTACAGGCTGATTCTGCTTGAAATTATCCACGGCAAAATGCACATCATGCATGTAAGTAGTTCAGGATATGTAGTTTTCTTGAGTCACACTTAAAACTATGTAATTTGTTTCCATTATGATAAATGGCTATTAAAGGAAACTAATAACAGTGACACTAACTGCATAATTCATCTATGAAGCATGAATTTAAATCACAGAGATAACATAGCAAATAATTAAAATTCATCGTTTTAATTATTATACCATATCGTCTAAAGATTACAGAAACAATTTAAAGGTTTTGTGTAACACCTGCATAAATTGTGCCCCTCCATGAGTATCATGAATGTTTCTTTGTGCAAACAGTGCCACTCCCTGAACACACACTCATTAATGGTGTATCTGTGTACATTCCAAGTATAGCTATGAACCCTATTGAAACACTTTGATTATTTCAATATTCGCTGTCAAATATTGTAATCCAACTGGATTTTTTCTCTGTATAAATAGGCCTTTTGATGCTCCTTGTTTTTGTTCAGTTTGTTTGTTCAATCCAAATGAACTTTGTAGTGAATTATCTGTTTATTCGTTTTGATGTGGATTCCTATTTTTTTCTTTTTTTCCCCTTTTTTCCCCAAATGGATTTTCTTTGATTTGACCTTTTATAAAACACCATTGGTTTAATTTGTCAAAACCATCACAACCAACCAAGTGACTGCAGCAACTGAGGATTAAAGAGAGTTTCCCAATCCCATGGTCATACCGTGCTGAAGCGCTTTCACCGTACAACGCCTCCCTCTCAACCTTTAACATGTGTGGAATGGGTCACTTTTATCTGTTTTATTCTGATATATAACACATGAACTGTGTCCCTCTTTGGCAGCAAAAAAAAGGCAGCTTTTGAGATATACAAATGCTTTGATAAGTGGTTTGTATCTACAGTAGTAATGAAATAAAATGTGGCCTTTGACAGCTGAAAATGGACAGATTTAAAAGTGTACAAGAAATCAAGATAATGTAATCATTTTTTTGTAAATTTTCCAAAAGTATCTGTAGTGCTTCATTATATATACAGGTCCAATTAGTCCAAATATTAAAAGATCATAGAAGTCTGAAACTCGGACAATTCCTCACACTCTTGGCCAATAACTTGTGTGCAGAATTAGTTTAGGTCAAGCTTATCTGTTTTATTCTGGTATGTAACGTCCCAGTAGCACCAACTCTGTCCCTCTTTGGCAGCAACAGATAAACAGAAAGCTTTTGGGTGCCTTATTAACAATTGACAATGACAGATATGGTTTACATCTGACAGTAATCAAATCATAGGTAGGCTTCAAAAACTGCCCATTGATAAGTGTGAAAGAATAGAAGATCAAGATAATGTTATCAAATTCTTGATTTTCCTGTGATGCCTGTAGTGCCATATTGTAGTTTTGAGCATAATTAGTTGGAGCTGAAAAGTTTGTATAAGCCCTCAGTTCAGAGGGAAGGAGAGAAACAGAGGCTCTCCTTTGGCCAGCCAACACTGCACAAGGAGATCCAGAGGAAAAGAGCAGCAGGAGGGCTAACTGTCACAGGTATTTTACAGCCAACATACATACATATATCTATGTATATGTGTGTTTTTACACTGCCTTCTCAACTGATTAGGGACTAGCCTCATGACGGCTGCCATTTTTTAACACTAGATTAGGGAAAATAATGATTGCCCCTAAGCAAATTGATTCAAGCTCTATGACGAATCTCTAAACAACTAGCAAAACTCAAGAGTTACTTGTGCTCTTGTAGAAAAAGACTTGTACAGTAGAAGTGGGCATTGTGAGTTGTTCTCCACTTTCTTGGGCCCCTGATTTGTAGTCCATGAGCAATCTTATATGGGTTTAATTTAATAGTGAAACTATTTTTCCATGAGTGTACTATAAATATTTGGATCTTTAAATTGCCATTGGTGCAAAATGATTTTGAGTTTTTCATTGAAACTGAAACATCAGAATATTGTTGGTGTGGACGTTTTCAGCCATGTAGGACAGTGGGATTGCAGCCTCTCCCTGGTGCAGCCCTTGTAGGTCTTGTTTCACGCTCTGTTTACACTCCCACATCTCCACATGGTCCAATCGGCTATACATCGGTGGACCAAATATGTTCAATAGGGTTCATATCTATTACTTGGGCCACTAACTTGTGATTGTTCAGTTGCCTTTTCATCTTTTCTGTTGCACAAAAAACATAAAGCCTTAAAATCTGATAACAGTGTTTAAAAGGATGCTGTAAAAGATTGAGAAAAATCTTTTGATTTTGGCAGAATGGTCATTATTATTATTATTATGAAAATGAAAATGGTAATGGTGGTGATGATGATGATGATGATGATGATGATGAAGATGATGATGGCAAATGCCAAGGGAACCCTGCTGTCCTTTGGACTGATGAAAAGATGGAAAGACATTTGGAGGCTAATGATTGACAGGAGCGAGAAGGCAGTGTAAACACACAATTCAAAGCCTACAGTATGTGAGTAAAAACAGTCACACAACACCGTTTGCCAGCAGTGACAATATAAAGCAGTGTGGTTGACTGGTAATCTATAGAGTCATTTAAAACCATTTTACAAAATGAAGACTGGAAGATTTAGTGCTGGGATTTACAGCAGGTCTACACAGCACTGGTCACTTCTGAAGAACAGTCATGCATTTGCTTTGCCTCCACTGGGAACCAGCTAAACACACAAAAAAATTTAATCTGGATGAAACAAAATCATAAAACAAAAGATAATTCTTTCTTTATTTAATATTTATTGTTAAACATATTGTTATTAGTACTGTTATAAGCATTGCAGATTCAACTTACAAAACAACTGAACAAAGTGTGGGTTAAACCAAGTTAAATATTGCAACATATTCCATGCTACATAAAAAATACTATTTTATTTATTTAAATAAATACTGTTAACCAAAAACAAGACTCCACAGCCTTGCATGGATAATGTTTGCATAACTTGGGTTGACAAGTGATTAAAATTGACATAGACATACATTTAGTATCAACATACTTAAGTAATTTTAGTTATTGATTTGCAACTTATTTACATAATTACAGCTGATGACAGAAGTGTATGTGCATAGTTTTTACTCACATACTACAGCCAAAGATACAGTTGCCTCTGAAAGTAATGGAACAGCATGGCCAATTCTTTTGTTTTTGCTATACACTGAAGACATTTGGGTTTGTGTTCAAAAGATGAATGAGACAATAGGTCAGAATTCCAGCTTTCATTTCCTGATATTTAGATGTGTTAAACAACTTAGAACATGGCTCCTTTTGTTTGAACCCACTAAATTTTCAAGTGATCAAAAAATATTGGTACATGTGAGTGACAGGAGTTTCTTGGTGCCCAGATGTGCCCCGTTATACTGTTTAAACATTTAATACCTATGAATGTCTACTCTCGGTTTGAGTCCCAGATTTTGCCTGTGAAAACTGCATTAGTTATTATAAAGGAAAAAATAACATGAAGACCAGAGAGCTGTCTATGGGAGAAAAGCAAGCCATTGTGAAGCTGAGAAAAGAGGGAAAATCAATTGGAGCCATTGCACAAGCTTTGGGCATAGTCGATACAACGATTTGGAATGTCCGGAAAAAGAAGAAACCACCAGTGTACTAACAACCAGACACTGAACAGGAAGGAAAACAGTAGTTGATGACAGAAACATTGTGAGAGTTGTATAGGATCCCCCCCCCAATTGAAATAAATAAATAAATAAATCAGCCTGGGATGCAGGTATCACAAATCCATCTTTTAAAGAAGACTTTGAGAGTAGAAATATAGAGGCCATACCACAAGATGCAAACCACTCATTAGCGCCAAACCACTCATTAGCAGTAAGAATCAGAAAGCCAGCTTGGACTTTGCAAAGAAAGACTGAGATGAGCCACAAAACCTCTGGAATCAATATTAACCTCTACCAAAGTTGGAGAAAGAAAGAAACTGCTTATGGTCCAAAAAATACAAGCTCATTAAGCACAGTGGAGGTAGTGTCATGGCTTGGGCTTGCATGGCTGCTTCTGGAACAAGCTCACTACTCTTTATTGATGTAACTCATGATGGTAGCAGCAGAATGAATTCAGAAGTCTACAGAAACCTTGTCTGCTAATTTACAGAGAAATCCATCCAAGCTAATTGGGAGGAACTTCATCATGCAGCAAGACCCAAAACACACTGCCAACACAACAAAGGACTTCATCAAGGGGAAAAAAGTGGAAGGTTTTAGACTGGCCAACTCAATCACCAGACCTTAAACCAATTGAGAATGCATTTCACCTCCTGAAGAGGAGACTAAAAGGAGAAATCCTCCAAAACAAACAACTAAAAGAAGCTGAGGTACAAGCCTGGAAAAGCAACACAAAAGAAGGGTTCAACAACTTGGTGATGTCAGTGGGTCACCAGTTAGGTGCAGTTATTGTAAGTGAGGGATATGTAACCAAATATTAAGTGTTACGTATTTTAATTTACTTTAAGACTATTTTTATACTTTTGCTCACCTAAATATTGGGTGGCCTGCCACCAAAGGTGCCATGTTGTAATTTGTTTAACACATCTAGCTGTAAATATCAGGAAATGAAAGCTGAAATTCTGATCTAACATCTCATATTCATCTGTTCATCTCAAACCCACATGTCTTCAGTGTATAGCCAAAACAAAAGAATACTTTCAGAAGGGACTGTATATTTAAAAAAAGAAAAAGAAAAAAAAGGATTACTCATAATGTTCAGGAGTAATCTGATTTTGGCACTTTCTTGCCCAACTCCACAGCTGTTAAATCCTCTGAATGTTCTTCTATCTCCATATTCAAATTTGTCTTCCAGAGGGCTATGATGCGATGGAAGGCACTTCTTTGTTAAATGAGGATATGATAGAAGATGATGACGGCGCTAGCTCCTCAGCTTACCAGGAGCTTGAGCGTTTTGAGAGAGTGAATGCTGCTCGGAGTCATCACAGCACAAGTTCTACTGTAACAGCCATCTCTGTGGCACCCACTTCTTCTCCACCCATTTACCGTGTTCCTGCTCCAACACCCTCCATCCCTGAACCACATGTTCCTCAGGCCATTCAGGCTTTTAAAGAATCAGCAAACATGGTGGCAGCCTTCAACATGCAATGGAAGGAAGAGATTGCGGCCATGCGGTTTGAGCTGGCCGAACTGCGCCGAGATGTGTGCAATGAGCTGAAGACCTTTAATAGCAACTTTTTTAACTTCACACAGTGCTATAACATGTGGACCTTGTGCAGGGAGGCAGCGACTGGAAGCTCTACCCAATCAAGTGAACGAGTGTCAGTTGGGATCCAGACTGGCAATAATGGTCCAGTCCGACAAAACACTGTAGATGTCTCAGTCATGTGCCAACCAGAACCGGCACCGTTTAACATTTTTGAGGTGATGAACCCTCCAAGGATTGAGATCACTGAGGGAACACCTGAAGGCCCAACAACCTCTAACAGTCCAACAAGCCCTGCAAGCCCGGTAAGTCCCACCGATCTATCAGGTCAAAGACCACTAGGGGAGACCAAAATGGACACCAGCAGGAAGAAGAAAAGTCGTAGTCGGCCAGAAGGACATAGAAGCTCCAGTCTGGAACTTTGGTGCAGGAAGTACACTAGTGGGCCAATGTCATACCTGTCACTATCATTCTGATCATGCTAAACATGCAATCCAATGAAACTTGGGAATTAATTCCCCTCTTAACCAACCCTGCAAACAGGGGCAAGGTACTGTTTAAGTCTGCACACATTAAGCGCCAGGGTGCAGTCCTTGTCCTTTTGCTCTATGCAGAGATGATTGATAACTAGGCTTTTTTTTTTACACTGAGATCAGGAGAAGATACCACACTGGTGTATGTTAGGTTAGCAAACCATCACAGAGTAATCCATTTTGCTGCATTTTTTTCTTCATACATGTATATGTCTCCACAGATTTGACCCAAGAATGTGGCAAGCAATGCAAGGAATGTCATCTTCATCCAACTGTCTTCGTAATGCTCCGTCATTAACCACTAAGCTTCTCAATTGACTAAAGTATACACATGCTGCCCTTCTACAATGACATCCTGATGATGTGATCTGATCAAATATGAGTTTACTAAAAATGGCTCATTTAGTGTGTGAATGTTTAATCAAGACAATACATTTTAACTGCTTTCAAATGCATTGACTTGGAAAGGTTTTGTTTTAATTAATACTGTTTGGTCAAGTCAAACATCAACATAAATGATGTCCATCAGAGTGCCATCAGAATTTTTCATACACTACAGCACTTTGCCACTGTGGCGATGAAGTTACTGTGGATGATCTTAGGTCATAAATCATAAACAGTGTATGGTTTGGAGTTACATGACATTTTACAGATCAACATAAATGCTTCCCTCACCCTAAGCCTTTTCCTGTAAACCTGAAGATAAATGAAGATAAGAAAAATATGAAAGATGTAGAATTAGTGTTAAAATTAAAGTATGTTACACAGTGGATAGGCATTTATTGATGGTTACACATTTACTGTCCAGATCCTAAATTCGAACCCAGTTAGTTCAGTTTATAATCCGTGTATTTGCCACTCATGTGTGGGTTCATCCAAATTAAGTGGGACCAACTTTTCTTTTCTTTTGCCAGACCATACAACACCGTATAAACCTATATGTAATTGGAATGAAGAATAGAAATTATTACAGATGTCAGATTATATTTTGTACTTTATAAAATGAAATGTAGAGATGCCTATGAAAGTCATTTTGAACTTCCCAAGATATTTACATCACTGGGTATAAAATGCACAAGTATACCTTATGCTGTGCACACAAGGCTTATGTGCACAACCCCATATACATCTACTGGAATTATACTGTGAATCCTCTATGTAATATTTATATAATTACATTCAAAAAGAGAAACATATTTATAGAACAAAATAAACAGTAAACTAAAATATATAATAACTATGAGAAACATTCCTTAACATAAAATGTATTTCTATATTTTTTGGCTGTTCTGTTTTATGTGGTGTGTCTAAAGTAAAGACTTTAAAAGGTATATTATTTTGTAAAGGGAAAATCATAGTCATGCCAAAGTACTTATGGAGAAGAAGGCTTTCAAGCTGTGTTTCCCCAAAAGCGGCTTTGTTGACTGAGGACACTTGGTTTGCTAGCACATCATCTCTTGGGGTACAGTAAATTGTCTGTCTTACAAGCATGCATGTTTAACAGTCTAACATTCAATGCTTTCTATTATCTGTCTGTTGTTATTTTCCCCCTCCTTGCTGTTAAGTGCAACAACATTTAGGCTTTGAGTTAAGCAGAGTGCACACTACACAATTTTTGCCCTGATTTCCCTGTCACGGAGACATCTTTCTGCATGCTCCCGCTGCAACCGCTTGTGTAGTCAGGACTGAGTGGTCCAATGATACAATTTTTTAACAATATTTTCAAGCATGTTTGACATTCTTGGTAATTAATCATGTAGTGTGAACACTGCTGAGAAAAAGCCAATAAGAGTCCAAGAGGAAATCAAATTCATCTGTATATTTGTGTTAGAGGGTGCGGGCAACATGCAAGCACAATATTCATTCTATTAGAAATTATTTGGCATGTCATACCCAAATGGTTGTTAGGAACAGCAAAAATTAAAACAAACATGACATGATTCCTGGTGTTGCCCAGTATAAAAAGGCTTTTTTTTTTGCGCAGAATAAACAGTCAACAATTTCCCTTATTTTTCTTTTCCTGGGTTCCAAAATATTGCAGAAACAATCAGCACAGCCAAATTCACAAATGCTGCTTTCAACTTAAATTGGAAGTGGGAAGTAGAGCTCAGAATTATGCAATTTTTGACCTCAGTGCATTCAAGCTACAAAGTGAGAAAAACATCTAAAAATCTAGCAAGATAACTGCAATGAGTGATGTATAGTTCAGTGACTAAACAGCGATCTGTATAGTCAATGTTATGTTATAGATGTACAGTAGGTCTCTGTGTTGACTGATTTAAAGCAAATACTAGTATACACAAGATACTCATTGAAAAGTACTAATGCATCTCAAACAATTAGAATATCCTGAAAAAGTTCAACATTTTCCATCAGTTATTTAAGAAGGTGAAATATATTATATATTAATATAAATAAATACATTTTTATTTATTTAAATATATAATATA
>JAOTRR010000010.1:21380825-21394020 GCA_028570945.1 Gogo arcuatus | reverse complement strand
CAAGTCTGCATGCACCTTTATTACATTTGCATGCCACTTTTGAAGTTTGAAATAAGTTATAATTTTTTTTGAATGTGATTTTTAAATTTTTTTTTTAAATAATCACCTGTGTATCTACACTAAAACAATTATTCGCCTCAGGCTCAGTGAATATGGGTGAATAATAACCTTGACTTTGTCTCGGGTATTATTCACTGATCTTCACTTCGCCTTCAGCAAATAATTGTTAAATATTCACAAACTGATACTGCCAAAGGCTAAAGACATTTTAACTAAAGCAGACTACAATTAATTATATTTGAAAAAAAAAACCAGCTACACTTTGTCAGTGTGAAAAGGAAAAACGCCTAAAATTTGTTTTAAAAACAAAAAGAAGCAAACCACCAGTTGTTACTTCATATGTGTGTGTCTGGGTAAACCCTTCACATTGTGAAATTATGACATTTACTAATATATCAAATTTTAAACACTGCGGGATTTCATCAAATGATTTTGGTGTATCTCAATAACAAGTAAAGTTATAGCATTTTACAGTGAGGTTATCCCCAAAAGTTTTTTAAAAAATCACATTCAAAATTACAGCAAGACTCCATTCCAGTTCCAACAAACCAAGCATCTAAAGAGCACTGTTATTCACTAAATTTATTTATTTATTTATTTATTTCATTTAATAATCAGTAAATAAGCCTTTATTTATACTCTACAGACTGATAGACTCTTGAGAAGCCCCGTCCATCGTGCAGTCATTCCACGTTTATTAATAGAATTTATTTTATTTTTAAAAAGGGGCAACTAACCTTTATTGATCATTAGAATTCAGTATGTTTACATTATAAACTAGATGTAGAGTCTATATTATTTATGGGCTAACTTTAACGCGTCCAGTGCTCTAGGTTTCTAACTTTAATGAGTCCAGTGCAGCTAATCAGCAACAGTAGTGTCACATGATTACACAGCGTGACACGGCCCCCGTAGTTTTGAGCTCCACCGGGCTAATATATTGTAGCCCATTTTGCTGACATTTCCATAATACGTCACCAGAAGGCGTTAGTCGCAGGGATAATGAACGTGAATAAAGTGGATTATTTACTCTCTCATTATTTTTCTGCTGAAATATATTTGAAGGGGAAACGGAAAGTTGATAGACTGAGCACACATTGTATAATCAAAGTACAAATTACACAAAAGGACAGATGACTAAACTTACAAAAGTAAGTTTAGTGTTTTTTTGGTTTGAACAAAAGGGTTAAAACTTTTCTGTGCATTGTGTTTGTTATTCAGACGAAGTGCAGTCCAGATTCAAATGCTAAAAGTTATATATAAACTTTTACATTATATATACATATACTGAAGGAGTCAGTCACTGCATTATGGACTGCAACAACTTTTGTGTGGAAAACACAACTCCCACAAAGTGTGCTGTTTTCTCTATAACAAACCATGGATCATAAAGAATCTGAAAGACCTGCTGAACCAAAAAAAGTGGGTTTTCAGGCCATCAGATAAGGAGAAGATCAAGGTACAGATTAAACAGATTAAGAGGCAACTCTGTGAGAGCAAAGATAGATACAGTGACAAGCTAGAATGCAGAAAGTTCCTCAGCTCTGATAGACCTCTTTTATTGTTGCAACACATCCCAGCACACTTAAGAAAATCCAGTTACAAATACAGACCGGTTGCAACTACATTCAGGGTGTACTCACACTAGGCACGGTTGCCTTGAACCATGCCTGAGAGCAACTGTCCCCCCTCCCCACTCCTGCGCTCACACTGCGCTTATCGTTCCATGCCCGAGTATGCTTACGCCATCACGATGCAACTTTTTGTGTTGAAGAAAAGTGCTCTCACATCGCATAATGGATGTTTTTTGTCTCATGACTCTTTTTACATTGTGGATTATTTGTAGTCACTTTGGACACAGTGACACACGGCCCTCTCACATGCAACACATTTATCATTTATGCAAGTCATTGATTTTCAGTAAATCACGCTGCAAGAATAAAAAGATTTTTACAGAGGCAGCAGAAGTTGAAGGAGGAAATTGCAGCTTTATTCGCTGATTAAATTCACGGTCATCAATAAGGTGAGAACCAGGCCAGTTATTAACCCAAATTCTCGAATGAATTGAAAAGTTCAAATGTTTGTTTCCGTCAACTAATTTTGACCTCATAGCATTCAAGTTCTATGCTTGGGTCTGGTTAGCGATCACACTGTCCATGAGCCCAAATGAACTGCGCCCGAGCTTGCCTCTTCCAAATGGTCCAAGTGAACCGCACCGGAGCGCATTACGTATCGATTACACTAGTCAAATGAACCAGACTTTGGGGGTCAAATGCGGTCAGGCACGGTACAGATACTCACAGTAGTGTGAGCACGCCCTGAGAAAACCTTTGAGAGGTTGGTCCTCAAGCATCTCTGCTTAGTAGGCACACATAGGTGTGGAGGATGTTCTGATCTACATGCTCCACAAAGCATTCTCACACCTGGACACAACCAGAACCAATGTATAGATTATATTGTATGCTTTCAAGCCTCTCTGATATAAACTTCTGTAAATAATTGTTGATACTCCAGGATTCTCCTGGATTCTGGACTATTTGACCAACAGGCCACAGTTTGTGAGGCTCCAGAACTGTGTTTTGAGAGTGGTGGTGAGCAGCCCTGGGGTAAGCGCCTCAATAAGGCAGTAACATCTCCACACTGAGTGTTAACTCACTGAAGGCAGTGAGAGAGAAGAGAATGGTAGCAGTTTGGAGAAGATTCTAAGCAATTTTGCCGCTTTCCTTCCATAACCTGACATCCAGGTGCACCTCTAGCTCATTTCATCAAAGTGTCTGAAGAAGCACTATTATGGATCTTTTTAGCTCACTGCCGCAAGTTCCACACTGTCTTTTCTAGTGTGCCATCCTGCTTCAGAATGGATAATAGGAAAGAATGTCACCATAAAAATAATGATTGCATTTGCAATATGCCATTCAACATTTTGATTTCATTTTTTGCTTAATTTTAAACACATTTTTTTAATTACTTTTTCTGTACATGGCGATTGTCACAAATTCCCCCTATCAGCACACATCATGGTTCCCGGCATGGCAAGCACTGCTTGCATGTTTTTTGTTGTTGTTGTTGTTGTTCATTCTTAATGTGTTTCTTTTTGTGTTTTCCTTCTATTCCAGTTCTGTATTACTATTTATTTAAAACTTTTTTAGAGTCTGATCACCATAGGTGCAAGGACCCTATTGGATCTGTAAGGATTATTTTTGTTTTGTTTTGTGTTGTTGTTGTTTCTTCAAGACATGGCCATTTTTGAGGTGGTTCCCATTGGCAAAAACTCATGAAATTTGGTGCACACATCAGTACCTGTAACAGTTACTCAGGGATAGAGCTTTAGCCCTGGGTGTGACCCAGTGACTCTATAGCACCACCATTTGTAACTGAGTCTTGTGCCTGGCATATAGTTTCACATACATGCACCAAATTTGGTACACATATGGGTCTCACTAAGACAAACACATCTGACGACATACATTGCTTTGGCAACGCCCAACAGGAAGTGAGTCATTTTAAATTTTGTGCATGTTACATTTTGAAATACTCTTCCTAGGCGGGTCATCGGATTCATGTCAGATTTGGTATACATAATGTCAAGATGTTGCTGATGTTAAGTTGCGAAGGGATTTTAATATCTTGCAAGGCGTTGAAATGGCAACACGATGAATTTATATATCTCTCCAGGCAAACAGGAAGGGCCTCATAAATTCTCCATGCATTGCTTGATACGGCTCAAGCTTCACAGGTTATTGGTTATGATGGTTACGATGATATCCACATGTCCAGAGTGACACCCTGGTATAGAACCATCATTTGGCAACAGAAAGAGTGGCTTTTCCACCCATCTTGGCTATACTCCTCCTAGACGATTCATCGGCTTCATGTCAGACTTGGTGTACATGAAGTCACAGGTCTCCTGATTGTATATTCTGAAGGGATTTCTGATATGTTGACCAGTGTAGCCATGAGGACTGGATGAATTTGTGCACCTTTCAACAGATTTTTCAGGTTGTTTCTTTAGTTTGACGACTGACAGGATTTAAACCAATCAATGAATGAGTAGCTTGGGGGTTGGTCTAGACGTGCTTACGTCATGAAGCCGCCCTATGTGATGACTCTATAGCATGTTAGCAGCAGTGTTGCTAATTCACCATTCTATTTCACCGGCTAATTAAAAACAAACTATTTATACCCTATAAAGTTGACGGATGTGCTATTGATGCTATATCCTCAGAATAAGTCAGGGCTATCTATTGGCACTAGCCACCAGGCTGGTTACACTCGCTAACCATGGGGCTTACTAATGGAGTCTAGCTAAGGAGCTTGCTAACAGGGCCTACCCAAGGAGCTCACTAACAGCGCCTAGCCGAGGAGACAAATAAGAAAAGATGGCTTTGACGTAAGAGGGTTAAGAGAAGCAGACATCATGTTTTGATACCTTGGTTAATTGTTGTGTTAATTTAGTGATTGTCAGGGATGAAGATTGACAAACTGTCTTGATATGTCTCGAGGTTTACATTTCCTCTATTCAGGTAACAGCACATCTCATATAAATTGGATCTGTTACAGTTTATATATGAAATCATCAATATTCTTCACAAGTGGGATAGTAATGCATCACGAAACAGCTCATGAAGTTTAAACTGTGCAAAATATTTAGACACTGAGCATTATGACTTATATACCAAAACTGTTCTGCCTGACACAAAAACCACTGTCTTCCAGACACAAAAACTGATACTTCTAATGTTTAAAAACTCATGATCTTTACCACTAAACTGTGTCCTTGTAGTTGATACACAAAAACTGTTACTTCTAATGTTTAAAACTCTTGACTTTTTCTGCACACATACGTAAAGGCAATGACTGAAAATGTGATATTACATGCAATCATGCATGGAAGTAAAGAAAATTTGTCAGATGCATATTTACACAGCACATAAAAGGGGTTATGGCACTAAATGCAGGTTACATGAACAGGTGAAGTGTAAATATTAGGTGTCAGTGTATGCAGTCATTGAGCATAATGAGATATGTTAAAAGGTTCTCCATTTTCTTGTAGTTTTAGAATCATGATTTCTTGTAGAACCAATTTCTTGTAGTGAGAATCATGATACTGCTGTTTATATTGTCTAAGGACTCACACAAACATGAATTTACCAGTAATATTTGTGTTTGTTTGCTAATACCACAGCAAGTGAGCTGGGAAATGTTAAGAGATTGTACATGATAGCCATTTTTATATGCAAGGGGACAGCAGGGAGTTGAACCCTATTCCAGATAAGGGTCAGCATGTTGGTTTATGTGGTTAGAACACATCAGCAGTGTTGTTAATTCACTGATGTTGGGAGGCATTTTGCATTCTTCGTAAAAAACGAACTCTTAATTGTTGTGTTGTGTTAATCTGGTGATAGCGCCGTAGATGCGAGGGTTTGTCATCGCTGCTTGCAGTTATATTTTGCACTTGTTTTGCATCTAGTTTCCTCATACTTCCTTGTTTCAAGTTATCACAGCAATGTTCCTTGAAATGTAAACCAAAATTTTTCATGCCCCACACACGGAATGTGAACATGTCAGTCAATGTTGTGATGTTCTGTTTCTGCACTGTGGATATGTAAAAATGTGTAGTACAGTATGTGAATTGAGGTGTGTTTATACTGGGTATTTCTGTGATCTTTTGTCACCATCTGTCCATCCGTACATCCATACACCCGTCTCTATCTAGTTAATTAGGGTAGCTGACACTACCCTAGTGTTAGTGAAAACCATATTTTTCTTGTGTAGAGCTCTTAACGTATGGGTTTAATCAACTGATTAATTTTCAATAATAGTATGCTTCTAACCCTAGAGCCAGCTGAAAGACATTTCACAGGCAGACATTATTGTGCTCACTCAAACACTGTTTCTATAGCAACAACTAACTCAAAGGGACTTGTATGGTGTAAACGTGCATAATTTAATTCTAACAAAAATGTATATTTTTAAAAGTGGTATATAACAAAGCAACATATATGTAGCATCCACAACAGCACTTTGAGGTCAAGCTGTTCCTGGTGACAGCAATGACCACAGCGTGTAACACTGCATCAAACCTGACTGAATGTTCTATTTAATCAACTACTACAATATTTATATTAATACCATAAGTTATGCTTTCAGAAAGGATTTAAATGTAAACTAATTTACGTTTATTCAATTTATGATGATGTCTTCTATGGCTTCAAATATGCATCAAATTATCCAATTGTCTCTCCTCTGCAGCTTAAAGGCCAATTTATACTTCTTCATTGAATCTATGCCATAGGGTATGGCATAGCCATGTATCCTATGTCGTAGCCTATGCTGTAGCCTGAGGTGCACCTCTCCAGAAATGTAACTACATGTCATGGTGTCACAGGCCACAACAACTGTGATTGGTTCACTTGGTAGCATTGCATTTCCTCCTATGCATTTCTGGATCTCCTCCTTCTCCATGAAGAATGGCAATCTACTATCACAATATTGAGTTAATATAAATATATAAATTGTGAGGCTCTATAGCGGTTGTAGATCATTATAACTGCCAGTTTAATTTTGCATCTAATCCTGTGGATTTAAACATAATGGCATTATTTTTGTACCTCATTCCTGAGCATGCAGTGGGACTTTCTCTTCGAGGCGCTCATCCTGCTGAATACAGACGAGTTAAAACACTTCAAAAATGCTGTCAGTGAAATTTCACTTGGTTTATAATCAATCATGCAGGATTTCTTTTTCCCCCCAGTAAATTTATTTCAGAACAACATTTCGTCTGAGGAGATGTGCACCTTACATGCAAATATAAATACTTCACCCTGCACAAGCATCGACGCCGTACTTACGGTATAGATTTGACACAGAAGTATAAATTGGCCTTAAGTCCACAAGCTAAAACAAGATTGCACACCAACCTAACTACTTCTGCTCCACAATTTAGGACAGAACAGAAATATTCTATTTATTATAATAAAAAGCAAACTATTTTAAACTGATATGTTCTGACTATTTTTTTTGCATGTGCTCTGGTTATATTACACTGGTCAACACACTGGACTTTGCTACATTGAAACTAGAATTTCATCATATTACATGACTTGCTCTGCAAAAAAAATGGAGGAGTCTAAAGTGCACCCTTGTAGATGGTCTATTAAAATAACACAAGAGAAATACTGTGGATAAATTTGCCTCTGTTCATAACCTCAAAAGATTAATCCATACAAATGCACAATAAAAGTCGTGCAGCTGTTCCTTGCTCCACTACTTCAATTTCTAAAGTTTGTGCACAACAAATCAGATAATGCATTAAAATAATGGCCCCCAAACCTTTTTTTTTTTAATCAAACAGTTGCTGCTGTGGGGGATGTACATCCTGTAAAAATCCTACAGCGTTTAGTTGGAATAAGCTGTACAAAGGGCTTCTGTTATTTTCTCTTTGCTGTGCAGGTTTAATAATGGAACCTATGGAAGGGAAACCATTAAGTTTCAAAGACATTGCTTACACTAGTGAAACCATTTGAATGAATTCACTGGCCCAGTGAAGGAGGAGAGGAGAAATTACCTAGATTAATGTTGTTTACATAAATAACCATTTTGTGAAAAATTCCTACAGTGCAATAGCACACCGTTTATCTACAAACAGACAGAAGTTGTTTATCTTCAATCTCATAAAAAGGCATAAAGACACTTAAGGCACTGTAGTATAAAACATAAAAAAAAAAGAAAAGTGCTCAAGATGGTCTGAAAGTGTATCAGTAAAAGAGTAGGCAATATCAGCACTCCTGAGCCACTGAGAAGAGCAATTCTCATTAATTACTGAGGATTCAGAGATTTTTTGCCTTCACCAGGGCAGCTCTGGGCTCAAAGGCCACTTGGGCAAAGTGTCCAGGGAAATTACCTCAAAAATTCACTCTATTGCTCAATCCATATCCCACCACCAAGCTGCTACAGCAGATCAGGTAGAGCTGGATCAGCAGTGTGCCAATTACTCCCGGTGGCTTTGCCTGACTGGCTTCAAGGAGCTTCAGTCATAATGCTCATGCTTATCTTGTTCTCTCAGATCTGTGAGAAAGGCCCAAGGGCTGGTTTCAGTTGGGGTATGAATTCTACTTAAGATTTTCTTTGTCCTCTTATTCCAAAGAAATCACACACATAAATCCTTTGGAACAGAGAAAGTTAACCAATCATGCAACTTGAGCAGGAGAAGAAGAAGAACACTAAAAGCGAGATGGAATCTTTAAAAGATGTTCCTTACTGGTTATTTTTTCTCCTCTGACAACCACCTCCCATTGTGCATATCCACCTAATCTGGTCTCTCACTATCTGTCTATCCAGAAGAGCTTTAACCTAATGGAACTGTCCATCCCAGCAATGGCAGGTTGCACTCACATTTCAGGCACGCTCACAAAGACAGTAAGAGTGCCACTGCAACAAAGAAGAGGTTCAGCAACATTAATGTTGCCAAGCTGTAAATGTAATGTGCTCCAGTGTCCAAAGTAGCAATTACAATGCTAATTAGCAATCAGGGCTTTGCAGCACTAAAGCACTAAAAATAGTGGGAACTAGCAAAGGCTAATCAATTATCTTCACTGCTGGGTGACGGCTTCAGTATATCTCTGGGGGAAAAGCTGCATTTCTGCAAGATGTTCAACATAACCCACAACTAATGAAAAATACATGGTGGACAAACTCCAAGGCCAAAGACAAGGATATACTGTATGTTTTAAACAACAGTTTCTATCTATTATTACTCTTCAAACTTCACTCTAGCTGCTTCCCAAGCATCTAAAATAAGCAATACCTGGAGTTGGATCACCATGTGATTGAAATTCTGCTCTCTCCAAACTGTTACTTTTGCAGAACAGACAATAGGGTCCACATGGAAAATGCAATATTTGCTCAATCACTGAGTTCTAGAGAGACCCCCACTGCTGCTCATAAATCACTCTGAGGAAAAAGGCAAATAGTGTACCAAACAACCAAAAATACGGACTGGAGTGTTATTTTTTTCCAGCCCATATTCCAAAAAAGTTTATTCTGATCTACTGCACAGTAGATTTTCAAGATTGTGTTTCACAAATGACATACTAAGGTAGAAACTACAGTGTGCTTATATACAGGGTTTTACTTTTTTTTTATGTACATCAGTCTCTTGGGAATAAAGTAGCCACTCTTCTGTTAATTTAGACGCACATTGTTTCTTCCTATTCTAAGAAAATGTGTTATATACAGCAATTAATAAGAAAGTGTGCATGTAAACTTTTCTAGTGTCTACATCTTAACTAAAACAAACAAGAGGCAGCTTTCCCCCACATGCCTGGTGGTTACCATAAAAACCTGTATATATGCACACTACTGTTTCAGATCAGCTTTTTTAATCACTTTCTAATTATCATTACCATTAGGATTATTTGTGAAGTGTTAAATTTTACACTTTTTGACCATTTTACGGTAAAAACCTTCACCATTTCTGTGCCATTTTATGCCAAAGAATTTCAGTGGCATTCCTAACAAATATAGTTAACTGTATACTAGTATAATGTTAGCTAAGTCAAACATACACTGATAGATTTTATTTAACATTAATGAACTCAAAACAATTTCCATTTTCCACAAGAAAGCAAGGCCACATCTTTCAAGCAAGAAAACTGAGTTTTGATAAGAGGTTACTAATGTGAGATGGGAGAAGAGGGAGCACTTCCAGGATGTGTTAGTTAATCTTGGAACTTTCAAAACTCCTGAGACACTGTCAATCATTCCAGATTCATATGTTGATAGGCTCATCTACCATTATTATTGTGGAAAAAAGAAGCACTTTTTGCATAATTTTGCAGTGGAATCAGATGTTAAAACATTGGTAGGGCTAAATATGAATGTAATTTTGACTTCTAAACTAGTTGTTAGCTTAAATAACCTGCAAGTTACATATTGGACAGTTTTAATATTATGTTTTAATCAGGTTTGTGGACACCTGACCATCACACCCATATGTGGTTCTTCCCCAAACTGTTGCCACAAGGTTGGAAGCAGACAATGGTTTGGATGTGTTTGTATGCAGTAGCATTACAAATTCCAACAAACCAGGTTAATTTTGACAAGAATTTTAATTTTAGTTTTAGTTTTTCTTGCTTAAAGAAAATTGTAGTTACATTTTAGTCGCATTTTAGTCTTTTTGTTTTGTTTTGGTCAAGATTTAGTCAGTGGAACTCAATTTTAGTCTAATTTTAGTCAATGTTGTAGTCATAATTTTCTCAGACACTTTCATGATACTTGTTGTAAAATGTTCCCTGTAGCTTGAAGAGGAGCAATTACAGGAGGGGTATTGCCGGATGTTTAATTTTGTTTTGTTTTGAAACATGACTGGTGGTGTTGTTTCTATGCGGAATTTATGTGAAGTTAGCCACGACTCTGTTACTGTTTTGCTAGTTATCAGGTGAAGATGGCATTTTGTACACTGTGATAATGATGACCACTATTGTCATATAAAGATGTTACTTCATTCAGACCAACGCCATGTGTGTGTCCTGACCCATATACCTATTAGAATCCACGAGCATTGTGAAAGCCGTGCGAGCGAGCCTAGCGAGCCGGATTCCCTGCTTCCCAACTACGGTAAAGAACGCAAAACAGGGAAGGTAACATACTGGGATGGATTTTGCTGAAGGATATTTCTTCTGGCTGTAAAAAGTCTCTTGAGAAGAAAGCTAGGTTGTCTGCACAAACAGAGCCAGCTATTTCGTCTTGTCTTTATTCGTCAGGGTATAATGAACGAAGATTTTGCCGTAATTTTCATTGTCAAACATTCTTTCATTTATGTTGTCATTACAATTTAGTCATGAAACAAAAGGTTGTCAGCGGATACATATCATCAAAATTTTTGCTGACAAAATTAACACTGTAACACACCTGTTCCAGCATGACAGTGCCCCTGTATACAAAGTGAGGTACATGAAGACATGGTTTGCCTCAGCCTCAACCACCCTGAATACTTTTTTGGATGAAGTAGAACATCACCTGCACCTCAGGCCTCCTCACCTAACAGCAGTACCTGACCTCACTACTGGTCTTGCAGACATATTGTGGATTAAAACTGTTCAATCTGTAACTTGCAGGATAATTAAGCTAACTACAGGCACAATTTAAACAGCATAACAAAGGAACCTGTAGTAATGCAGTACATCGGGTGTATACAGTATCTGTGAGACATGTTTTAATGCCTTCTGTCTTAGTGGTGCATTTTAGCATCAACTTCTACACTGAATTAAATCACCAGTTTCTTTATTACAAATAGAAGCCAGCTTAAGAGTGAGCAAGTTATAAGTACAGCTCATAATTAACATTACATCTATAAAATTTCTATGCTTTTCATCTATCTATAGAGTTATCAGTAATAATGCACTTCTTCTGAAATCACATGAACAACTACAGGCCACTTCTATGAAGTGGAGTATTGGAAAATTGAGTGCCATGGAAAGGAAAAGAGACTGTTGAATTGCATCAGAACCAAGAAACATGATAGTTTGATTGCACTCAGTTTTTGACCCCTAAACTGGAGGTGATGTATTTAGGATCCTGATATTCATCCACAGAAAAGCTACTTCACTGGTTCCTGATCTTTGGCATTCAGAGAATTATTATGTGCCCATATTCCAAACATCCACCAAAGCTTGAATCCAAAGTAATTATTCATGAAGGTTTTTTATTACAAAAGCTGTGACATGTTCAATAATAAAAGAAAGTGTCACATAGCATGAAAGGCTTTGAATGGAGATTTCGATTTCACAGGGGAACTTTAACATAATAAATGCATAGCCTACTAGGCGACTTTCAATATAAGTGAAATGTCTTTCACCGGTAATCTTTAATTGTCAAGTCTGAGGCTTGTATCAGAACAAATATATATATAAGAAAACTAAAAAGGCAAAATCTGAAACAGATAAGAAAGAGAGGTCTTTATGTACCCTTAAAGAATCGGAGCAATCCTATCAGAGCTGACAGGTAGACTGGGGAAAAATAAGTGTCCACACATCACTGGAACATCATACTAGGTATAAATAGATAAATTAAACCCTGACTTCAATAGCATACAGTATGATTTATTTCATTTTCTAGCAAGAGACTGCTCCCATCAGGATAGAAATGTTTCATCACAGGAAAAAGGTGATCAACCAGAAGAACTTTGTATTGATGCTTCCCTCTAAGGAGAATAGTGGACGCAAACCAAATGTCTGCAGCATAATAGCCACCATTTTTCCCTTTAATATAATATATATGCTGTACATATCATATCTATACATCTTACTCAAATCTTTCATTTTAAATGTGACATGTTACCATATAATGACTTCTACACTTTGTTATCCGCATAACACGTTTGCATGAATTCTGTTCCTCAGTATTTCTGGTATGCCTAAAATCTCATCTATGTGACAATTAAGCACAAATAATAATGAAGCAAATCCTTAACATTTACAGAGACTGTTTAAAATGATACCTTTTTACTAATCTTTATGACACAAACGTATGCCGATTTTTGTGCTACAGCTCTTTTGGGAAACTCATACTATGCAGTCCTGCAATAGTTTGGGATAGGCTTTAAATAAAGAGTACAGTTGCAAAGGGTTTTAAACAGTCTATTTGTGATACCCAGAGGTATCATACACTAATGCACTCAGCATCTGAATTTATTTGTTGTTCAAATGCTTGTCCTTGACAAATAAAATCAACTCTTTCACTGATGGCACTGATGTAGCAATATAATGAATCAATACATGATCCAGAAGCAGAATTTGAGATGTCAAGAAGTAACTAAGGGCAAAGCTTTTGAGTCAGTGCAAAGTGTAACCTGAACTAGTCAATCAGTAATCACTGCCAGAAATAATGAATGGCTACTTAATATTCTGCTTCTGTCAATACAGCAAAACACTCTTAAGTGCTTTCTTATATAACTGAAATCCTGAATATATACAGTGCCCTCCACGATTATTGGCATCACTTGTAAAGATTAGTAAAAAAGGTTAGAAAAAAATCCACCTTTTGGTGAAGTAGCTTCATCTCACAATGAAAAAATGACAGAAATCCAATCTTTAATTGAAATAAATTTATTTAGAGAAAAACAAATCCCTCATCA
>JAOTRR010000010.1:21366227-21379244 GCA_028570945.1 Gogo arcuatus | reverse complement strand
TTTTGTTGAAAATAATTATTTCTTGATGAGGGATTTGTTTTTCTCTAAATAAATTCATTTCAATTAAAGGTTGGATTTTTATTTTTCTTTCAGTGTGAGATGAAGATACTTCAGCAAAAGGTGGATTTTTTTTCTCACCCTTTTTACAAATCTTTACAAGGGGTGCCAGTAATGGTGGAGGGCACTGTATGTAAGATTTGTACTTCAGAAGTGATGCCAGTATCTTTGACTAATTTACCCATCATTTATATATATTTTTCTATTGCACAGGCATATTTCTTGGTTTGTTAAACATTCAACCTTCACCTATGTGACGAAGTCTGCTCTTCTTTACCTACATCTTGACATTAATAAGTTTTGTGTAGTAATGACCAATCTTCAAAACATTTCTTATGTCTTCCCCATTACCTAGCCATCTTTAGTGTTCGTTAGAGTTGCAGTGAAAGTAGGGATATTCGACTAGGGCAAGCTTTTGATTGATGTGGATGAATGAATTGCCAAAAATTAGTTGTCCTGCTTCCTGGTGAACTGCTTACACTATTGTTTTTTATATAGATCGGTATTCACCCATCATCTTTGTTGGGGATATGATGATTTAAGCATGTTTCAGATAGGCTATACTTGTGCTAGTCTAAGTGTCTTGTGCAGAAGTATGAAAACCACAGGTGTATTTTATCTGGTAGTTAGCTCAACAGATCATAGTGACTTCTGACCATCAGGAGGAACTCATTCTGCTTTGTTGTTATGAGATAATCCATCTGCAATTTAAATGTTTCTAGGGGTGTCACGAATCTCCCCTCTCAGTGCACAGCATGGTTCAAAGTGGAAGGAGCGCTGCTCATGTTTTTTGTTTTGAGTCAACTCCATGTGCTTTGTTTACATTTTTTTTTCATGTGTCTTATATTTTTCTGTCTCTACCCCATCATACCATTGGCTAGAATTATGACGATGATTGTTGGATTTCTTGTAATAAGCTAATTTTACACACCTCTGTCCTGCCCACATTTAAAAAGGGTCAGGCCATTTATTACTGGCTAATTAGATAAGCACAGCAGCCATATGGCTAACTTCCAGCCTCTAATTAATAGTGAGTACATAGTGACTACCCAGAAGGCATACACATACCTCTAGCCAACTTCTGCACCAATTGTTTTAATTTCAACAATGTCACAAGGTTGGTTTGGATCACTGTTAACAGATGCCTTTAATATTCCACTTTTATAGCTTTAGAAAAATATTTATTCTGATTGTAGTCAGTTGTGTGTTGTGTGGCTAAACAATTCCCCCCATGGGGATTTTACCACATTTTACCTACTAAATGGTCTTAAATCTGTTTCATTGTTGCATTGTCAGACATTGTTAATGTACAAATAGTCATACAATCATTGGTTATGTTTCTCTGCCACTGCCTTTCTCCTGTCTTATGGCCTGTTTTTTTTCCTTTTTTTATTTCCTTGCTTGGTCAGTGATTTGCAAAGTGCATCGACCCCTAATCATAACCTTAACTTTAAACTGTTCAGGCATGCTAAGTTATGCATATTGCATACATTTTTAATTGTGCAACTCTTTGCCCATCACAAGGAGTGTATTTCATTATGCATTTCATTACTATGCATATCATACCAGCTTATGTATGCAATCAGGGAGAGCAAAATTAAGAGAATGAGAACAAACCAAAGAGGATTGAGAGTCATCAACATTATACTATAGGAGGAAAAAGCATTCACTAGTGTTTCAGCCTTTTTTTCCTTTGTTGAATGGGTAAAGCATGTGTTTGTTCTATAAACTGGTGTGAAGCTAGTGAATCATAGTCCATCCATCCATCCATCATCTATACTGCTTATCTGTCAGGGAAGCAGGGGTAGATGGAGCCAATCCCAGCTGACTTCGGGCAAGAGGTGGGGTACACCCTGGGCAGGTCACCAATCTATCGCAAAGCTAACATAGAGATGAACAACCATTCATACTCACATCTATGGGCAATTTAGAGTAGCTAGTTCGACCTAATCTGATCCATGCCTAATCCGAATTTCATTTCCAGAGGATCAAGAACAAACAGTTTTTCCAGAATTCTAGCATTAATTTGAAAGAGAATGCTGTGTGGCACAACCATGCTGATCAAGTCCTTTGGGAATGCAACTCCACTTTATCTCAACAATGCCAGAGTGGACCACATTGGCATGCTAAGCCCTGTAGCTGTAATCAGATGTACAGAATTACAAATCATTCTCTTTTTTCAGAGGCTTTCCACCTAAGATTAGCAGAATGACTGCAGCTGCCCTTCCTGAACAGAGGGGAGGATGGGCGGAAAAGCGGAGGCCTGAATGAAAGGGTCTGGGGGAAAAATTTAACAAGTGGAGGGAGGGCCTGTATGCTCCCTAGCCAGTAGGAGCTTTCACATCTACAGGCACTTTGGAGTCCGCCCAAGTCATTAGTCCCATCCCTCTCCACTTAACAAATTCATGCACTGCTAAGCAACTGCTGGGCATTTTGACTGTTTTTATATTGGAGCAACCTTGCAACATCATGATGCAATCGGCACAATAGCTAGTGTAGTAATCACAAATATGCAAGTAAAAAGCCAAATTGAGTCAAAATCAGATTTCTGCCCAACTGGTCTCAATGGCAGCAATGCATGTGTTTCTGTCCATCTGCTTCAAGTCACACTTGTGCATCTGATTCACTACAGGGAAATGACAGTCTCATGAAATTTGTTCACCTCCATCAAAGAGTACGGCTGTGATACTCCAGCCACTATGATTGCCTGGAATTGTAGTATATCATAGGATGAGGTTTTGCAGTGCATGAAATGGAAATTGCATTATGTTTGATGTGATTATTACATTCTCATATATCCAGTCATACCAAATTAGATAGACATATCACCTTGGATGAAAGCAGAAAAAAAGGAGACTGCAGATTCTTTTCCTCAAGTGGAGGCTATTCTGCTCACAAATGTGTGAGTCTTGCATAATTTTAAAGTAACAATTTCATGTCTCAATGTAAAGCCAGTATACAAGAGGCTTGGAGAATGCCAAATCACTTTCTTTATTCACTTTCTTAATAGACTGAGATTCATTAATCTTGGTGTTTTGTTTTTGATTGAAAAACTGTAAACAACTAATAAGCAAAAAACTGAGATGAAACATTGCTCATATCACTGCTTCTTCATATTGTAATCTCAAAAAGACCCAGAAATGATGGATTGTCTCTGCTGCAAATTGCTGAACACCCGTTACATTTGACTTGTGTTTACCAACCCAGTGTTGAGGGTGGAGAAAGACCTTGACTTTCCTTTTTTTTTTTAATTTCCAGAATCCACTAAGACACAGCTCAGCAGGTGATTGATTTCCAGCCATATGAGAGTCAATTACTGTACATTTGAGCCTCATAACATCCACTATGAAGAACACTATTTCTGTGAATGTGAAGCCTAAATAAATTATGAGATGGAAGGTTTATTGACTCATTTTTGCTGTTTGACTGAACTGTAACCCATCCCCATGCAAACACAAAAGACTGCTATAGTGATTTATATTTTCCATTCATTTCCTCTCTTCTATTGTGTAAAGTGAGGTGATATATCAAGGAAATAAACTTTCAGTCTGGCATTTGGTGAATTCTAATACACTGATTTTTTTAAAGGGATATTTCCACCCCGTATCCACACACTAGATTATATTTAAGACCATTTTCAGAATAAATTCAGTTGTGTCATTTATATACAAGGGGTGGAAAGTAACAAAACTGCATGTAATCTCATTACAGTACTAGAGTACATGGTTCATGGTAGCAGTTCTTTTCTGAATATAATTAAATCATTATACTTTTAGTCTTACCTGACATTTTTAAAAAAGACTGTCAACTAAAAGAGAGTATGTGCAAATTTTAAATTTCAAGACCCAATCATAATGCGGTTTCCTGCCAAAAGTCTATACTTCAGATGCCAAAAGCTTTAGTTAGCAGCAGCAATGTCTGAGACAATGGAGGTACATGAGCATCACTGTCCCAATTTATCAGGCATCATCAGTTTTAAATGCTTTAAAGAAAACGGCATGCAGAAAACGATCTGCAAAAAAATCAAGCCAAAACCCATGGAACTATCAGCATTTCACAGCTCAACATCCAACCTGCGTAAACATACTGGTACGCCATTAGTTGGTTGACTGAGCTAAACTAGCTACCCAGATCTTTAGAACATTTTTACAATATACAAACCATATCTTAAGATGTCATTCAGTGGTAGTGATTAAGTTCTGCTATAACCTATAGGCAGCATTCAGGATAAGTAGGTGACATTGTTTGCTAGATAGCTAACTATGTAGCTAGAAATATGTATGAATTACTATGAGCTAGCTAGCTAACAAACCTAACTAGCTACTAAAACCCTAACAGCCTTTGGCTAAATTAGCTATCCAGCTAATTTAGCCTTTCTTTATATTATACTCTTGATAATTGAGGTGGTGTTCATTTCGGCATAGCTCGCTTGGATAAAAATCCATTTTTGAAATATAGAATATCAGAATAGGTGTGTCAGTTGTCAGTGTTGTGTAAGTTCACACTTAACAAGAGCTAGCTCAAAGTTCAGTTCACACAGATTAAAATGAACTAGTTAATGTTCATTCCTTCCGATTTTTTTTTTAACGAGCTGCTCTGAACTATTCTTTTCAGTAGAAACTTCATTGCCACTTCCCAAACTAAATGAATTACTGCATATAGAATAGAATAACAGACAGGGATTACTTTTATAAGCCAAAAAATCCAATGTGAGTATACATTTTACCACTTAATATATCATAAAGCAGGACAACTAAAAACAGATCGGTTTACAAATGTAATTCCTCGGGTTGAGTGCCGCCGTAAAACACAGCTGTTCTTCTTCTCATGTTTTTTGGCGGTTGGCAAAGAGCTTTTTGGTGCATTACCACCACCTTCTGGTAGGGACCATCTGGTGCGTGAGCGTCGTTCATTCTCGCCAGAGTGAATGACGCTCACGCTCACTCTCATTAGTTGCAATCTAATTCATTCAGTTCACCATTCACCAAAAATATGAGCATGTTCAATGAATGGCACTCATTTAGCATGTCCATGCACTGCAATGTCAGTTGTAAGCATACAAAAAGGTAATTTGTAAAGTAATTGCTCAACTAGTTTCTCCCCAGATGACTTATTTTACTCCTACTGGAGTCATTTTTTTTATCACTACTTTTACTGTAGTGAATTATTACTACAGTAGCAGTACTTGTACTCAAGTCAGTGTCTTTTCTATTCTTTCCACTACTGTTTACAGTATACAGGTACACATATTAGACAGCACTTTATTGATCTCAAGGGGAAATGAGAAATTACTCCTTAGGACTCTAAAGCTCTTGTTCACTTTGGCCCAAGCAGTGGAGGATCCAAGAGAGACACGAGTCAGTAAGATGAATTAATAGGTTCTTATGTAATCTTCACTTCACTCATGTCAACAACACTTCCTACATACAGCTAGCTATTGAAATTCAATGTCAGTTGAGTTTGGAATGTTATTTGTGTAAAATACCTTAAAACCAATTTGAGCCAATAGATAAACAGATACGCCTGTGAACCACAGTATACAAATGTCTTAAAATAGCATCTGCAAATAAACAGTTTTAACATCTAGTTTCACATTTGAGTCATTCAAAAATCCATTAAAAAACTGCTGTGACTCTTTTCACCCTACAGACCTGCCTGATTCATCCTGATGCTCTTGGAGTTTTGTGCACGTGTGACTTACTTTCATCTGTTGTGGATGGTCCCATCTGAATACTATACAGTATTTACATTTCCCAAAAACAGTTTATGCCCAAGTCTCATCCTTGCTTCAGTGTATGATCTCACCGGGATACTGTATACCTAACAACTGCACTGTAATCATAAAGACTTTCCTGTGCTTATACCATTGTTCATATTCACTATTGTGAATATGTACTATATTCAGAGTTAAGTGTGCACAGTGAGGATTTAGTTCTGAAATGGGATAAAACTGGTATTTAGACCTCAGCCATAATTAGTGCTATTCAGAGAGATCTGTAAAGTTATGTAAACATGGTGGAATTTGTAGAAAATTATGAGTGTGTCTCAGTCACCATCAGTTCTGACCTTGAACTTAAGCGCATTTTTCCTGTATGATATCAAGCGAGGAGCATTAAGTCCAGCACCACTGTCTGACAGTTTGTGTCATTTCATGACCTCAATGTAACATCTTGTGGCTTCATTTAAGTTGTGCATGCTGTTGTCGCAGAATGTAAAAACTAAATTTGAATAATAATAGGTGTGCTGGATCAGGTGCTATTTTAAAATCTGCTGAATAACAGAAGCCATATTCTTAAACTGAACCTTTTTTTCTAGTTTTTGATATGATCATTACAATTAGGATTATTCATGCAAAAAAAATGGCAATATATGAAACTCCTATTAGATGTTTATTTCAATGCTTGCCATCGTTTCAGTCATCATATTTTTTTTCTTATTTTTCATTTTTAAGTTTTCTCTTGCTTAATGCATCGTATTGCATTTGACACAATTTATTTCTTCAGTCCACATTTTGCATCCCTGATTTTTTGGGGGCTTAAAGGCATGTGCTTGTGTTTAAAGGCAGTGGTCTAGATGCTCAATTTAAAAAAAAAAAATCTGGCCCCAGAGGCGTGAGCTACACACATATATTTTACAAAATCTAAATGGAAATCATGGAAAACTAACTTATGCATGTGCGTAATCAGACTCTGAATATGCTATACTTTCCCTGCATAAACACTGATGTAACTTTTCTATTTAAAGCAACATTAGGTAGGAATTTTACCTTAAAATATCAGCTTCAAAATCATTTTGCTGTTACATAGGCTTGTAATAGGGAGAATGGCTTGTTTTCCATTCTGAGTCCGCGGCCGGCTCACCAGTTATAGCACCATGAAACTCTGGTGGCACGTCCCTGAGACCTCTCACGAGAACTGAGTAATGCTTTATGGCACCATGACCAGCTTCCAAAATCAGCCAGCAACACTACCCATAAAAATAAGCTAAATCTGATTTCTCAGAACAGACATCATAGCAGTCGAGGTGAAGAGACCAAAGAGGACGGATGGCAAGCTGGGCTTCTTTCTGTTGACCTAGTAAGCAATATAACACTAGCTGCCTTTCTATGTCTTGTGTTATTGCGCTTGCTTGATGTTTGGCTGGGTTAGCAAATTTGTCGACTTACTAGCTTTTGATCATAAGCCAAGTCAGTCCATTTCGACAGAGGTTTAGCTGCTAGCTACATCTCAAGGTGATGTTAGCAAACTTGCTAGATGACACTCAGACATCAGTACTTGTAATAAGTGCTCTTGTGTTGGTTGCTGTTTAGCTTTGTTGGTGAGCTCACCACCCAAGTTTGAATCACTTTATGTCAGGGGCATCCAGGTTTTGTAAGGTTAATTTAGTTGACTAGCTGTTCTTTGTCTGTTAGCATCCACCAGCATTAGATATGTCGATGTTAGTATGGTTCTGGTTATGTTAGCTTAGCATGCTACTATTCCGAGTTGTGTGCAATACTTTGTCTTGCAGTGCGGCAAAAAAAAGTCTGAGCATGTATGTTTACTCTGTCTCACGGCTAACTGGAAAACAATGACAATCCAACAGCAGAGTGTACATCCCTGCCAATGTTATTTATGAAAGATTGCAAAGCAGGCTCAAACTTTATCAGTGTTATCCCTGTCTCACAGAGATTTGGAGTTTTTCCAGATATCAAAAGTCATCTAACCTCAGTCTCGTCTCAGACTAGCATGCAAATAAATAAATTCATCTCAGGCCAAAATGTTTGGTCAGTCTTTGTCAATCTCACATCAGATAAGCCTTGAAAGCTTGCAACTTTGCAAACCTATCTCATTTAGCTTGTAATAAATTACACTGCCCAATGTACATTATGTACACTATGTGCCTATATTATGTGAATTACTCACATACTCCATATTCAAAAGCTTAGCAAACAATGTTTATAATGTTTATAATGTTTAAAATGCAAACATGGTATTTCAGCAAAACTAAAACTTTCTGTTATTCTTTTTGTTATATTAGTGTTAATCTCCGATGTCACAACAAATAAAACTATGCGGTCATATTTGCATAAAATCCTGTAATATCATGGAGATGAACTGCACTAGATGGAGATCAGGCCCTGGTACCACATAGTACCGTAGGCTGCAGTAAGGTCCACCAGGATAGCACCTGTTTGTGGCCTTTTTCAAAGCTGGCTTCTATGTCATTTGAAAGCTTTACGGTCTGATGTAAGGTGCTGTGTCTGTGGTGGAAGCCTGCTTGTTCGTCAGGAAGTTGGGGGTTGACTATAGGTTCCATCTGAGCCAGGAGGAGTCGCTCAAGAAGCTTGAAGGGGACACAAAGAAGTGAGATAGTTCTTTGGGTTGTCTGTGGACTTTTTTGGTTTTGGCAGGGCAATGATAGTTGCCATCCCCCAGGTCTTGGGTATGGACTAGTATGCTCATACTGAACATTCTGTCAATACATTTAGTACTACCTGACATCTGGTGTAACCCAGAAGAGGATAGTCTCCCTTTTGTGTCTGATTTCTCTCAAGGTTTCTTCCTCATATCATCTCAATATTTTCTTGCTACAGTTCCCTCTGGCTTGCTCATTAGAAGTCTAAATCTACATCTAGATTTTTGTAATGCTGCTTTGTGGCACTGTATACAAATAAAATTGAATTGAATTGAACTGAACTATTCAAGCAGATTTAACTCTCAGTAGAGGTGAAATACAGTATAATGCTGCGAAGAAATATCAACCACTGTTCCTGTATTTTCCACAGCCAAGGGAATCTGAGGGTTTGACAACAAAGATGAAAACGTTGTCAGTAGGACAGCTAATTGATATTCTGTGTGTGGCTGCAGTGATGCTGCCTACGCATGCCAAGACACGAACTGTGAGTAAATCTCTTCCACAACCCACTGAGATTACTCTTCACCAAAGGTCACACACTGCTTTTCTAACACTGCCCCCACCACCACCACCACCACCTCCACAAAGAAGGTCTGTTTGGACAATGTGACAAGTGAAGCCAGGAATACTACAGCAAAAGCAAACACTGGACCTCAAAATATCCAAACAATCAGTCAAGAGAACAAGAAAAAAAATCAATCATTCATGTGCATTAACTGCTTTATAGGGTTCAGGATCGATCCCACGATCGAGTCTATTCCAAGAAGCAGGTCGTAATACTAATATCATAAAAACTAATATCTATTAATAGATTGATACAACTTTAAGGCTGAGCAATGCATTATGTCACAGCGTCTCATCAATGGCATAATAATGATTACACACACTTAAAGGCAGCTGTGTCATGCTGCATTTCCAGTTACGTACCAAACAGAAAAATTGTAAGTGTTTCCTTAAAAACAACAACGACAAAAATACTAAACTTACAGTTCTGTCATCTGTTCTTTTGTGTAATTTGTATTTGGACAATGTGTGCTTAGTTTATTTTTAGTTTCTCATTCTCAAAGTCATTTTGGGGAAAAAGCACAATCACTGCTGATGATTGTTATCGATATGTCAGTGGGCTGAAAATGGGCTGAAAAATACTCTATCAACCCACATAAAGACATAAAGCCCACATCAAATCTAGGGCGTGTTTCACTCTGTGTAATCACCTGACACTACTTACTGATAGGCTGCTTGAATCTAGAAAAAAATGCCCCCTGCCTCACTTTTTCGTACCATTCTGTGCATTTGTCATACAACCACTGGTGGTGCTGTTGTGCTTTGTTACACAAAAGTCCTGCTTTAAATTAATATGAATGCCATTTTTAACTTTGAAGGTTATCCCTGCTAGCCCATTTATATCAGCCACACCTGCGTGGAACACTGGGTGCAAAGCAAGAACACACCCTGTATGGAACACTAATCCCCCACATGGCATCAAACCAAGTCTTTCATTAGACAGCAATTCATCGATTACCATTTTTATTTTGTAAATCCAAATATCCAAAGGAAATAGGGTTACTGGCATTATAATGTAATGCTTTGTTTATTTTTCATTTTTTCTCCATTTTAAAACAAAAGGTCTTAATTTGAGTGTACTTTACCCTGTTCATTTCACAACTGTTAAAAAAATAACTGCAATTAACAGACTATAGGAAAGCCAAATTGAAACTTGTTAAATAAAACAGAGACAAATTAAAAATAGAGACAAAAACAAGGCCAAAAAAAGCATTTCTGGCCAAGCTGCAATTATCAGAGAATAAACAGTGACTCTCACACCATTGCCTGCTATTAGTGGGAACATGGCATGGGATTTCACACATTCTTGTCATCAAGAGCCTCAGCATAACTTTGGCTGGCTGAATGTGTTTATAATGAGTGTTTGAAAAAGAGACCAGCTGAAAAATTCCAAAATGGCTGTGATGGTCGAGAGAGTGAGAGAGAAAGAAAGGAGTGTTCGTTCACTGCATAGGCAGCTGCAGAGACTGACTCAACGGCTTTGTAGCCTTGTTTGCTCTTGAGCCAGCAGTACTGAGCTGTGTGAGCTCTACCCTCTGTGTCCACTAATTGCTGTCCGCTGACCCGCTGCTCTCCACTGCTTGAACCTGGCTGACAATTGAAACAGGGACGCAGGGTGTTTACCCAGAGTGCCGTAGTGTTGTTACACCATGCCCTCAAACATTCCATGTGGGGTAGATGAAGAGAGAGAGATGGAGAGAACACACAGATGTCCCTTATTCTGTGCCCCTTATTCCTTATCGTATGAGTGTAGATACTATGAGTACTAGGGCTGACATACAAACTGTTCTGTACATGCTTCATGAAATTGCTGTACTCATAGAAAACGGGTTCAGTCGGATAATTAATGGATTAACATTGCTAAAAGTAGGCTTGTGAGATTGTGTGTGTGCAATATACCATTGTCCTATCCTACTCATACCTGTCTCGGATTGCCAATAGCTTTGCCTGTGGCTTTGGAGGGGTGTATGTATATTCATGTTTTGTGAGCAAAAACATTCACGGCATTATCTGTTTGGCAGCACAGACAAGTGAAGCAAAGATGCACCAGAGAAAGGTGGTTTGCTGCTCTGCTCCAAAATCAGACAACAAACTATTAAGGTATGTGTATGACTACAAAATAAGCAAAATGGAAACACCCTACAAGATACAGCACAATTTTTTAAATGGAAAAAAAATCATAATAATGTATATTGATCTTACAGTTGCAAACACCACATTTTCGCTATGCAGGGTATAGTCCTGCCTCATGCACAGTGTTCCTGGGAGAGACTCTGGATCCACCGTGACCCTGACCAAGGTAAAGCAGTTAATGAAAATGAATGAAGGAATTAATCATTTGTTTGTTGATCTACACAATTAATTTCTTTTCAACTGTTATTCTTGCAATAATTCTCAGAATTTCAGTCCAACAATTAGTCTTTCAGGACACAGAAACTGTTCCAACATAAATAAAAAGACTACAACATGTCAAAAGAAATAGTGTATGTAATATCCATTAAAGCGTGTTTATGTATCACATAACGAAGATTGTAATGTTGCGTTCAAATGGTGTAAGAATTTTCTTTCTTGTAAATTACACTCAAATAGCAGAAGACTACATTGGGTTCCACTGCTGTCAAGAGCAGGAATCTGTGGCTACTGTGGGTACAGAACCACCGTAAGTGGACTTTTGAAAATTGGCAAAACATGATCTGGTCTGATGAATCTTGATTTCTGCTACAAAATGCAGAGGCTAAGGTCAGAATTTGGCATCAACAGTATGAATCCATGCACCATAGACTGTGGCATTCAAATACTTTATTGGTATTTATAGGCCTAAAATGTGCCAAGAAAACATTCCCTACATCATTACACCACCACCACCAGCCTGAACTGTTGACACAAGGTATAAACATGCCTTGTGTCATAAACATGCCTTGTGTCAACACATAAACATGCATTGTGTCAACATTTCAGGCTACTGGTGGTGGTGTAATTATGTGGGGAATGTTTTCTTGGCACATTTTAGGCCTATAAATACCAATAAAGTATTTGAATGCCACAGGCTGTGTATATAATTTTGTGTGTAATTTAAAATCATGTGCATCTCTTTATGACCACAATTTGTCCATCTTATACTGGCTACTTCCTACATGATAATGCACCATGTCACAAAGCACAAATCTTCTCAAATTGGTTCCACAAACATGGCAATGAGTTTAGTGTACTTCAGTGGTCCTTCCTAGTCATCAGATCTGAATCCAATAGAGCACCTGTGGTAGAATGCAGAGATTCACAGCAAGATTGTGTAGCTGACAAATCTGCAGTGATGATGTGATCTAATCATGACAACATGGACCAGAATCTCAAAGGAATGCTTTCAACACTGTGTGAAATCCATGCCATGAAGATTTGAGGCTGTTCTTAAAGGGGTCCCGACTAGTATAAGTATGGTGTTCCTAGTAAAGAGGCTGATGAATGTATATGGTTTACTGGCAGCTGTGTCTGCACTGGTGTCTGTACTCTGAATATTTTTTGATTAATTCAAGTTCAGGTGAAAATAAACACACTGTAAAAATGCATACTCGGTGTGTGGGTTACTGAGATCATGATGTTCATCTGTTTTCTGTATAACAAAGCAACCGCCTCCACAGTGTTTCTTGTCAGTCTGGTCGCTGGTAAAAGTAGATGTTTTATACAGTATCAGTCAAAGGTTTGGACACGCCTTCTAATTCAATGTTTTTTCTTTATTTTTATTAATTAAAAGACAGTTCATGTCTTAAAGTAATGATGGACTGTTATTTCTCTTTACTTAGTTGAGCGGTTCTTGAAATAATATGGATTACTACAGTTATGGAATAGGGCTATTTACTTATTTTTATTATTTACTATTTACAGTTTGATGATCTCAAACGCATTAAGAAGGCAATAAATTGCACTAGTTAACTTTTGACGAGGCACATCTGTTAATTGAAAAGCATTCTAGGTGATTACCTCATGAAGCTGGTTAAGATAATG
>JAOTRR010000010.1:21308158-21320914 GCA_028570945.1 Gogo arcuatus | reverse complement strand
TAGTTCCAGTGAAGGGAAATTGTAATGCTACAGCACACAAAGACATTCTATACAAACTGTGTGCTTCCACATTTGTAGCAACAGTTTGGGGAAAAAAGCAAAACAAAACAAAACAAAAAAACATATATGGGTGTGATGGTCAGATGTCCACAAACTCTTGGCTATATATAAGGTATGCAACACATGATCATATATAATATATATCATTAGAAAGATAAGGCTTGTTTGTACTTTTTTCAAAATGTGTTTAGGTTAAATCACACAAAATGGTCACATATTTACATTTACTCTGTAGTTGAGCTGTTCACAATTAACTATAATGGAAAAAGTCATGGTTTACCAACTGCATGCACTTTAGAATGTAATGTAAAATTCTATCCACACAGAATGTCCAGTCACATTGTCCAGTAAAATTCCTTTTGACACAGAGGCACCTTGTGCATCTGAGATGTGCTACTTGCTTGGGTTGGCTAGAAATAGTATTATGTGGTATAATAGAAAATATAATAGAAAATAATAGAAAGGTACGACATTTCACATTTATTTAGCTCAAAAAACTTTGAAAAATGTCTGAAGAATAATCATAGTGTTGTCTAAGATGCTGAATATATCGTATCATTAACAGGTTCTGTAAGACAAACAGGAGCCACTAATCATTTGTTTAAAAAAAAAAAGGCACATTCACAGCTCTCCAATAAAGAATTAATCTTGTAATCTAAGCAAATGATCAATTATTAATCAATTATTTTCACAATCGTCTATAATAGAGCAGAGAATGGCTTAGTTAGGCTTTGTAGAAAGTGCAAGGCCAGTGGTTACATGCACGTTATGCTGACCCACTCGGGTCAGCAGTTACTGTAACTAATTGGGTCAAAATGAATGAACTTTACACTAATTACATGAACATAGCCAATATAAACTGGAGCTGCTACATTAACGTTTATGTAGATCATTATGCTGTATTTAGTGATGTGAAATGTGTGATTCTGAACATTTGGTATTTTAGAAGAGTACAAGTGTCAAAATCTCAGACCTTTTTTTAAGAAAGACAGAAGGCAACAGCTTCTGGAATAACTGTAAAGAGTTCAAAGTGTATAACTGTCTATATTTAGTGTTGTAGTGTGCAAGAACATTGTCTTTGTTTAATATACTACCTCCTCTGAGCTCCTCTATGTGGAGGAATTAAGCAAAGTCATGGTCCAATGAACAACTGCCATTCATTCATTTATTCATTTGTCTTTGGTTACCACTTTACCCTAGTTAGGTGGGTCATGAGCCTATCCTGGAAACATGTGCATGAGGCAGGATTACACCCTGGATGGGATGCCAGTACATCGCAGTGCACTATACACACACATTCACACATTCATTCACACATATGGACATATGTGTACATAGTGTAGCCAGTTCACCTCCTAACATGTTTTTATAGTTGGGAGAAAACTGGAAAACATGAAGTAAATCTCTGCAGACATGGAGAATAGGTGAAACACTGCATAAACCATAGCCCAAGCTCAGGATCGAACCATGGACCTTGGTTTTCATAGTGAAATTCATATTTCTAAATATAATATTGCCTTCAATATTACATTGTTTCATCTATAATATTTAGTTATGTTGCACATAACTGTCTGAGCAGTGTTAATTCTGCTGTTAGTACTGAGGGCTGAATACTGATGTACAGTATTAATCAATGCATTGATATTAACTCCTCACTACTCACTCTTAAGATAAGAGAATTTCAAAGTGAAAGATAAATATTTTTAAAAATGTTCCAGAATGCATGTGCTGACAATTGCAAATTCAATTCCGAAACATTTGACACACAATCACCTTGGTTTCATTTTAAAAGGTTCATAAAATGCAGAGTGCATATTGTATGGAAGTCTCTGGAAGAAATGAGTCCTTGGAGTGCAGTGAAGGTTAAAAACTTTTTTTTTTCCCACTGCACTATAAGACTTAAGTAATTTTATTGCTTGGTCTGTCCTCCAAAGAACAGCCATAGATCTGTTAACACCATAGAGTTATAACCTGCGGGGCTTTGGCAGAAAAAGCAACGTGTGGTCTGAGCCAGAATGAGTCACAACATCAAGGACTAATAGCTGACTATCAACTACGTTAAGTTTGTTTGACTTCTATCCACTGTGCCGTGTAGTCTTCTGTGGCCCGGCTGCTCTACATGATGTTAGACCAGCTGTAAGAAACATGCTCAGTGGTGATATTTTAGATGAGGTGAGCACTCTGTGTGTTAACCCCAGACATATGAAACCAACAGAGGCAGAGCAGCAGAGGATAGGAGTGGTGCTGAGAATCCCAGCACTTTCTCACCCACATACTTATGTTTGTGTGAGACGTGGGACAGAATGAATCCAAGCTGCCGTCTCAAGTTAATTCAAAAATCAAAAAGCCACCCTTCAATTCCACCCACCATTCGACCCTGTAAGTGACTAATCCATCCAAAAACAAGGTATTGCCACATTTCCTTTTTGTTATATGTTATCAAAAAGAGCGCATAGACAAAAGAAAAGAGAAAAGGTAGAGGGTGAAATTGGGAAGCAAAAGAAAATCCTGCTGATTTTAGTTGGATGGCTATCCACTGGCTGTGGCAGAGAGCCCATGGTTCTCTTTCTTTTATTCTCTCCCACTGCATGCTGGGAAAAATAAGGATGAGACAGACTAACAGTGAGCATAGGTAGAAACACTTTCCTAGGCTATGACTGGAGGTGGAGGGGGGACTTTCTGGAGCACAAAGCTATAAAAAGCAAACAGTAATCATGCCAAGTTCTGATCAAAGCAAGCCTCCATCTGAACAACACACACATACACACACAGCACAAGCACTCTCACACATGCACACACACGCAGGAAGAGAGAGCACTCTTATGCACATCCAATGAGACAAGTTCAAATGTTTTCAACCTTTTTTTATGCTTGTTTGTCATTCATAATTAAAGTAATTCGTATTAAAGAGGGAAAAGTGCAGTGAAGTGTGCACATCACTTGTACAGAGAATTAAGGATTAAAGCCCACTAGTGCACAGCGCTATGCAGAGCCTTCCATTTACACATGCAGAATGCTGGCAAATGTAAAAGCCAAGACTTAAGCCTGATTGCACACAAGGTCCTGAATGAAATTTTCATTTCTCACTTTTATTCTACATTATTCCAAACGCGGAACTAAAAGCCACACTGTACATTAAATACAAATATGCATATTTATATACAAAAGTATACACCACTGCTGTGCAACTTTAATATAGTAAGGCAGCATTCATTTCAAACAAGGCTGGCAGTAAACTCGATTTGTGATGATTTTGGATGAAGGCCAGCTGAAGCTGTTCTTCATTTCCATAACCTTTTTTATTACTGCTATTCCCTACCTATGCTGCCCTAAAATGTTCTGTGTTCTTTCAGCGGTAATGGCAAGGCACCTTCAGGTGCAATCCGTTCACCAGCAGGAGCATTTTCATATTTGTGAGTTAAAAGAAGGTGTCTCTCTGTTAGTCTGTTCTCTCCACCGAAACAGACGGGGATTTAAATCAGAGTTTGCCTCGGGCTACAGGGGATTTTGGGACAGCACACACATCTAATTATTACAACAGACGCAAAAAAAGAGAGAAAGTAAGGATTTCAAATAAAGTTTGTTGGTACAGATGCAGCATCCTTTCTAATAAGTATATACAAGTATGTTGTTGAGACATATACAGTATAAGCATGCTTTCAAGACTGATTCTCAAAAACGTTTGTAAAAATATGTCAGTAAAAAGGAGACAGAGGATTATGCAGGTATTAGTGCTTTGATGACACTCATTCCAATTACACCCTGAATGTGTTCTTATTTTCCATACTAATTTATCAGGTTGTTTTAACCACAAATAAATGTAATGCTATGTTTAGCTCAGCAGTGGCTTGTGAGCATAGATTTTAATGTGGCAAGACAACATTAATAACCACATAGCCTCAAACCAAATTGAGAGCTAATAACACTTGACTTATAACACATGAATTTTTAGAGTAACCCCAACAACATACAGTCACCCAGCATACAGGCAAGCAGATCATTTTGAATGGTATTAGATGTACCTTTGGTCAGTTGTTTTTGTACATGTCATGCTTATGACAGTATGTGAAATAAGTCCAGTTTATCTAAAGAGTTATTTCTGCTTGAATAATTCCCATGCATAAAGGAAACACCAAGTTAGACAAAATGAAAATGAACCTACACGACTATAACCATCAGCAAAATTTTAAGTAGTGCTGATATTATTACCATGAATGGTAAAGTCAGTAAAATAAATGGTTAACTACGAGCACTTCTACTATAACAATATAATATAAAATCACTAGAGAAGAAGTGGATTGGTGTATTCTCATATATCTGCCATTATAAATTTGAAGCAGGATTTGGAAGCTGACTTGTAGAAGAAATGATGCTCCACAAGGCTTTTCTGAGAGAAGTGTAAAGCAGCATGGTGGAGCTGAAGCGCTGAGCCTTGGGGATCTTTACAGGAATAGTGTCAAGAGCTCAGCCTTTGCTTTGTGGTGAGAAGGCAATAAGAGGAGGAAATCAAGACTCTGTATATCAGCTGCTGCCTCTCACTGTGTCTGCCTGCTCAAGCATGAGGGGGGGGGGGAGAGAGATTGGCTGAGGGCAACCATCACCAGCTCTCTGATCTCCATGATGTTATGTAGGCCTCTACGCACAGCAAAACTTGCTGCCAATCTCATGACCACTCTAGTCTATTTTTCTCTGTGTTCTCAGTCTTACTCATTCACTGTATTCCAACCTTAATATAAGAACAGGGAAAAGAAAAAAACCTGCAGACATTGCAAGGAAGGATTATCTGCAACTGGGTTACCGAGAAACAGTACTTTATAATATATGTAGCTTTAACATTTCATGTGCAGAAGGCTATGTGACATCCCTGATGATATAAGCCCTTGATGACAGGACCTCACAGTTAAAAAATACTCTGAATATTTTTAAGCAAGCTACTATTTTATGATTACTTAATTAGGATACTTTCACTCTACTCACAGTACATTCTTTATGAAGAAACATTACTTTTACTTGAGTATGATTGTTCAGTACTCTTTCCAGCCCCGATGACTACTAACATAAACCTACATAAACATGCACAAAGGTTTATTCCAACAGACTTTGGCTTTAAAGTTGACATAACACCTGATACAAGTTATGTAGATTTTTGATTATTTGATTAATAATGAATGAATGAATGGCCTTTTCTAAGTAGATTTAGCTATAACAGACCTTGTAGCATGTACTTCTGATGTGTCATAATGCATGATGTTGGCATAATGGTGATTATGTGACAATGTGCAAGGCAAAGTAAATAAAGTGAGTTCCATATTTCATTTTCTTTGTTTTCTCTGGCCAGAAGGTAAGGTGAGTTTTATATTTCTGCTTATAAGATTTTTATGCCATAATGCTATAATGGCGTAGCAGGAGTGACTGTCCTCTCTGCAGCAATCCCCTATTCAGCTGATGCTAAAAAGTACTTTTTGTCCGCTTACACAATGCTTTTTCATTTAACTGCAGTACAGGTGTATGAAAGAGTGACTCGGGACACAGGCTTTACAAATCTCTAACAGCTTTCAGCTAAAGACTTTCGGTTTTAGTATCTTAAAATTACTCACTACAAGGAGCTGTCGCTTTCTGCCATGAATGCAAAGTCTTCATTTAAAATGTTTGTGAAAGACAGTTCCCTTGTTATGTCACAATATCAAATTATTCACTACAATACCAATACCAAACATACAAAACGTTATATCCTGTAATTAGTTAGGGGTCGAGGAATAATAATGTAGTCGTTTCTGTTGGACTACAAATAGACAACTTCTGAAAACACACACAGCCACAGTCACTAAAGTCGATGAACACCCAAAATTCAGATTGTTAGCACTAAATTATTTTTTCCTTTTAATTAATAAAAATGCTCTTCATAAAATAAATACAACAAATAAGTAACTAAACAGCTTCATCCAGGATGTGTTCCTGCCCTGTGCTCAGTATTCCTGGGATAGGCTGCAGATCTGCCATCATCCTGACCTAGATAAAGGAATTACTCAAGATTAATGAAGCAATGAATTTAAGCACGGTTTCATTTAATATATTTATTTTATAAAAATACGCTGTTCAAAGAAAATAGTGCTGACCAATCAGGAATGAGCACTGATGTCATACCTTTTACAAAAACATGCATAAAAATGTTAAAAGCAGTTATAAGCATAGCTCAGTACTGTATGATCCTAAACTGTACTGTTGTTAAGATTAAAATAGCAGCGCTCCCAAGTAGCGAGTAATTAGAGACACTCTTGTTTCCTTTATCCCTGCACTTTCTGCGTCTCGCCCATTAATCTAATTAGCATTTGCAGTTTATGCGCAAATTACATGAGGTGTCAGTGTTGAGCTATTTACATGCAGCATCAAATGTATCAAACAATATAGAATTGATCCACTTACCATGTTGCAGTATTAAAAGGGTATCAATACTTCGTGCATCTCTACTCATGCTTGTTGGAATAAGCCTTTATACATGCCAGTGTAGGTTTATGTGACTAATAATAATAATAATAATAATAATAATAATAATATGTGGAAGAAGGTAATGCTTTGCAATAATTTCATACTTGTGGCACTTCTCTAATATATATACTCCACAGCAATGTCTGATCTATAGAGTACCTCCCCTCGTTCCCTCCCTCTTGATAGTGCGTGGGACTTAGTCCACACAGTACACAGGGCTTTGACCTGGTTTATCACTTTGCATCTGCTCAGAGGACATGTGCATTTGTCTTACAGCAGTGTGAAACATAAACAATAAGGGCGTTTTAGTATTCACAATATATCACTGACAGTCTATTGTATCACCACCGATGGATGCCAGCTGACTCCAAAATGATAAACCGCATATTTACATGAGCACAAACAGCTTGTAATGAATATTCAAATGTATCGAAAGCACACAGTGAAAGATTTCCATTCTTATAACTCACTAAACAATGGTTTAACTGTTACAGCTTGGACAATTTAAATAATGACGGCACAATTCAACATACACTTAGAATGTAAGACATTTCCCCATTCTGTCTTTTGTAGAATTTTTCATGCTACACGTGGGAGAATTTAGAGAGATGAAATTTGAATGTAAAATGACAAATTTATCAACAATTCCAGCTTGTTAACTGTTAAGTGATCAGTTCTTCCTGTTTGTGTTAAGCATGATATAGTTAGGCCATGTTAGAAAGCATTGAATGGGCTTTGACAGTTGTTATCGGTAAGAATTGAAAACTACTTTCATGATTTACTTTATTACTTTATTTTAATTACTCAGGATTATTTGATTAAAATCCAGAAAGTTTTCAAACCTGCAAATGGCATGTGGTCCATTGATTTTAGTACAAACTAAACTAGAGTCAAATTACAGTTTCTTCTCCAAATTGCTTTTGCCTTTACTGTAAAAGCTGAAAAACCATTCCTTCTAGACATTTCACACTTTTAACCTCCTCATTCCTAACATCCAATATACTGAATCATTTTCCTTCTATTTTTTTTCTCTTTACCTCTGTAGCAATAATTACAGTATCTGGCCCACTTTGTTGCATATTTCTACACAACTGTTGCTTCATTATTGGTTAGTGGTTTGCTAGAAGAATTGTTCAGAAATTACAGAAAGCAAAAGTGATGCTCACTGACACTGTGATCAGATGAAAGATAAGGGTTTTTTTTCTGAATACTCTATTATTTATTTATATCTGAAATGCCTTTGTGCATGTAAGGTAAAAAATGACAGGGCGTGCTGTTGTAGGAAACTAATCAATAACAATTGATTCTAATCAATGGGTGGTGTGTTGGAGCACAACACATTTTCTCTTATACTACAGCAATTTGCTATTACCTACAATTCTGTATTTATTTTAAAAAAAAAGGGGGGGGTTCATACATTTAATGCTGTGATTAAAATCCAGAATGTCTTCAAACCTACAAATGGCATGTGGTCCATTGATTTTAGTACATACCAAATTAGAGTCAAATTACAGATTCTTCTCCAAATTGCTTTTGCCTTTACAGTAAAAGCTGAAATACCGTTCATACTAGTCATTTCACACTTTTAACCTCCTCATTCCTAACATCCAATATACTGAATCATTTTCCTTTTATTTATTTTTTTCTCTTTACCTCTGTAGTAATAATTACATTATCTGGCCCACTTTGTTGCATATTTCTACATAACTGTAGCTTCATTATTGGTTAGTGGTTTGCTAGAAGACTAGCAAATTGGTTCAAGCAATTTGTTTCCTGATATCATGTACAATTTCATTCCTGAAACAATTTGGTTCCTGATATCATGTACGTTATAACAGCTTTAAGTAGTAGTTCCTTATCTTTTTTCTCTCCCTTGTGAATAATATATAACTGTAGAAAGCCGCATACGTAATAAAGCATAAAGTCTGCACTGAACACTTTCACATAAAGGAACGGTTTTAGTTCAGTGTGGAGACTGTAGTCTCCTTACAAAAATGCTAAATAGACATTCTCTTTACAAGCTTCACTATAGTGACAATTGTACACTATATGGCTAAAAGTTTATGGACACCTGACCCACACACCCATATACAGGTATCTCATTCCAATTATAATCCTCCTTCACTGTTGTAACAACCTCCACACTTCTGGGAAGGCTTTCTACTATATTTTGAAGCATGGCTGTGATGATTTGTGCTCATTCAGCCACAAGAGCATTAGTGAGGTCAGGCAATGATGTTTGTTGAGGAGGCCTGGGGGGCAGTCAGCGTTCCAGTTTATCCCAAAGGTGTTCAGTGGTGTTGAGGTCAAGGCTCTGTGCAGGTCACTTGAGTTCTTCCACTCCAACCTTGGCAAATCATGTCTTCATGGAGCCCGCTTTATGTACAAAATCATGCTGGAACATGTTTGGACCCCTTAGTTCCAATGAAGGGAAACTGTCATGCTACAGCATACAGAGACATCCTATACATTTATGTGCATCCAACTTTGTGGCAACAGTTTGGGGAAGACCTACATATGGGTGTGATGGTCAGGTGTCTATATACTACTATTGATTTAAAAAAATCTGTTAATCGTAAGACTTAGATTATATCAGTGTCCATTATACAAGGCCCTGTGTTAGTCACAATAGAAACAATACCTTAGTAGAACAAGTGCACTAATATAGACTTGTGATTTGACTTTCAGCCATTACTACTGTTAGAGCCATGCTGTTGTAACAAAAAACAAGCAAACAAAAAAAAAAACCTAATCAACACCTTCTAAGCAATATGCTACTGTGGGAACACTGAGGAATAAATGCCATTATTAAAGATTCCTGCTATGAAAGTTGTTTCAATTCAATATGTTTAAAATGATTGTATTAAATGAAGGATTCATTACAATGTGAAAGATCATTGTGAAAACCTGTATGTATAGTCTGATTGATCTGTATTCTATCGTATTTATATTCAGTCAGCACAGGAAATATGCAGTGGTTGCTTTATTTCTTGTTAAATTGTTTCTAAAAAGTTTCAGTTTACATCTGAAAAAAATAGTTCCTGATCATAATGGGCCTTTCATGATTGTCTCCGGCAGGCTCTTTTATATACCAGTTATATTAGTATGTGTATATGCCCTTAATTTTGATGATGCCAAATTTATGACTATGCTTCTATCCTCTATCCCAAATATAGATTCACATTATTTAGTTCTTGGAGGAGACCTAAACTGTGTTATGAACACCCAGCTGGCTCGCTCAAACTCCAGGGTTACCATACTCAAAGATGGCCACGGCACTAACTATTATTTATGGAGGACTATGGAGGTTGTGATCCTTGGAGATTTTTACAGCCAGACATCAGAGCTTATTCAATCTTCTCCCATGTACATCAAATCTACTCAAGGATAGATGTTTTTTTTCATAGACGAAGGCTTACTACCGTCCGAACACTCCTCTGAATATTCAGCAATAGTCATATCAGACCATTTCTCTTTATTACTTAACGTCAGATTCGATTCTCCATCAGCTGCAAATTCACACTGAACATTCAATACATCATTACTGTCTGTCTGATGATGCGTTCTGCACTACAATAATACAAGCAATTGAGGAGTTTATATGCTTTAACAACTCAGACGAGACTAATTCATCACTACTTTGGGAAACCCTAAAAGCTTTTCTAAGAGGTAAAATTATCTCCCACTCTGTTACCACAATAGGCAACGCACAAAGACACAGAAGGACATAACTGATAAAAATATTTGATATTTATAAGCAATATGATATAAATTCTACTCCAGATCTGTACCAACAAAAAGTGAACCTCCAAATTCAATTTATTCATTCCTCCGTGGAGAGGGCAGAGCAAATTATACTGAGATCAAAAGGAACACTCTACAAATACAGCAACAAAACCAGTCTTCTTTTGGCCCTTCAAACACCAATCAGCATCACGATACATCCCTCAGATCTACAGTATGACCAATCAAACCAACTTACAACATGTCCCCTGGAAATCAATGCCACTTTTAAATCATAATCCTCTAAACTTGATACATCAGGCCCCCTAAAAGACTCAAACATGGATACATTTAAGGATTAAAATACCAACTGCTGACAAACAAACAAACACCAATTTAGAGCAGCCAATAACCCTGGGAGAAATATGACAGCATCAGAGAAATGAACAATGGCAAAATGCTAGGACCACATGGGTTTACCTCAGAGTTTTACAAAAAACAAAAATCTCAAAGCAATTAGCTCCATTACTACTAGATATGTTTAATCATTCCCTATCCACAGGGACAAGGCAAAAACTTTAACTGAAGCCTCAATCTCTGTCATTCTTAAAAAAAGATAAGAATCCTTGTAGGAGAATGCAGTTCCTACATACCTACTTCACTTTTAACCGTTGATGCTAGTATACTGGCAAAGTCTTGGCAAGACCATTAGAAATATGTCTCCTTTCAATAATTTCTGAAGGCCAAACAGGCTTCATCAGAGGAAGACATCTATTCTCAAATATACTGTGTCTGCTTAATAATAATCTCTGCTTCATCTACACCCCCAAAGCCTGAAGTAGAATTTTCTCTGGATGCTGAAAAAGTCTTAGATACGGTTGAATGGGGGTATTTGTTTAAATTGCTTTAAAAATTCTGGAAAAAAAAATAGAAATTCTGTTTGGCAAGAATTTCATTTTCTGGGGCAATCTTCTTTATTCATCTCTTCAAGCCCATGTTTACACAAATAGTCAGCACTCAATATATTTTCCACTATCCCACGGAACCCACCAAGGATGTGCACTGTCACCATTGTTGTTTGCATTAGTTATTGAACCTTTAGCCATAATACTGAAAACCTCAATGCAGCTGCAGTGTATACGCCGGGGAAATATGGAGCATCAGGTCTCTCTGTATGCAGATGAGCTGATACTTTATATAACAAACCCTGTCAGCTGTGCCAAGAAGTGTAATAATAACTCAAATTCTGGATCATTTTGGAGCATTTTCAGGCTACAAAATCAATTTTCACAAAACTGTGTTTCTATGGAGCTAAATCACAGACTTTAAGTTTGGCATTGAAAAAAAAATCAGCATTGGTTTAAAAAAATAAATAAACTTTGCCAGTTTCTGCCATTGGAATGTTTGAAAATAAATCCATGGAAACAGATTCATCCACATTCAAATGTATGTAAATTACACATATCTTGACCCTCTTCTCCAAACCCATCCCCTTCCATGTCAAAATAGAGACAGTAAGTTGACACTGAAAAGTACTGACATCAAAAAAAGACTTAAAGAAACACAAAGAAACACAGAAAATATTGTAATTGAAAAAGCACATCAGAATAAACAAAAAAAACCATAAAAATTAACATAAATAATAAGATTACAATGCTATGGTCAAAAAGGATCAACTTTGTTACATTTGTTCTTTATTGGAACCTTGGATTATTTTAATGACTCTCTTTTAGTTCAATGGAACTCTTTTCAGTGCCCAAAGTTAATTTCAGTGCAAGTGTTTCAATGCCAAAGTTCTATTTTTTATTTTTTAAATCAATGCCAATTTTGTTTTTTCAATGCCAAACGTAAGATCTCTGATTTAGTTCCATATGTTTATGATAAATTCTTCAGCCAAACAGCTCATACATTGGCAGATACCCTTTCATCTTTCACCTGAAATTTTTATTTATCTGGGGATTGACATTACCCATTCATTTCAGGTGCTACATAAAAATAACTTTGACAGACTATTAAATAAAAAAGTTAAAAGACACCCACAAAAATGATGCAAATTAGCATTGTCATTCACCCATAGATTGCAACCTACAACTCCAATTCCAAAAATGTTGGAACGCAGTGTAAAATGTAAATAAAAATAGAATGTGATCATTTGCAAATAATGTAAACTCTACATTTCACTGAAAATAGTACAAAGACGACATATCAAATGTTGAAACTGAGAAAATTTATTGTTTTTTGAAAAATATATATTCATTTTGAATTTGATGCCAGCAACATGTTTCAAAAAAGTTGGGACATGGGTAACAAAAGACTGTTGTGTAATGTTAAAAACAAAAACCTAATTGGATTAATTGGCAACAGGTCAGTAACATGATTGGGAATAAAAAGAGCATTCCAGAGAAGCTGAGTCTCTCAGAAGTAAAGACGCAGAGGGGTTCACCACTCTGTGAAAGACTGCGTGGGCAAATAGTGCAACAATTTAAG
>JAOTRR010000010.1:21152369-21166626 GCA_028570945.1 Gogo arcuatus | reverse complement strand
GTATTAACATAGATGCCTGAGAAAGCAGCCCAGCCCATGATGGAGGAGGATGTGGAGACTTTTGCCTTTCAGGCAGAAATTGCTCAGTTGATGTCTCTGATCATCAACACCTTCTATTCTAACAAGGAAATCTTCCTCAGGGAACTTATCTCTAACTCCTCCGACGTAAGTTGAACACTCATACCAAATTTATTGAGGACTGAAGCGATAATAGATGAAACACACCATATTTAGTGGGGACACTTGATCACAAGTTTGAACTAATCACAATTGTTTTGGTTTGTGTAACATTTACAGGCTTTGGACAAGATCAGATATGAGAGCTTGACAGATCCAAGCAAACTTGATTCTTGCAAGGATCTGAAGATTGACATCATTCCTGACCAGAAGGAGCGTACACTGACCATAATCGACACTGGCATTGGCATGACCAAGGCCGATCTCATCAACAACTTGGGAACCATCGCCAAGTCTGGAACCAAGGCATTCATGGAGGCTCTGCAAGCTGGAGCTGACATCTCTATGATTGGTCAGTTTGGTGTGGGTTTCTACTCAGCCTACCTGGTAGCTGAGAAAGTCACAGTCATCACCAAACACAACGATGATGAACAGTATGTTTGGGAGTCGGCAGCAGGGGGTTCCTTTACAGTGAGGCCTGATTGCGGTAGGACTTCATAAATAAATAAATAAATAATATTTGGATTGAACAACTCCACAACGTAAAAACTTTCCATTAATTTATACATGACTTTCAAATTTACAGGTGAGTCTCTCGGTCGTGGCACAAAGGTGATTCTTCATCTGAAGGAAGATCAGTCAGAATATACTGAGGAGAAGCGTATCAAGGAAGTTGTTAAGAAGCACTCTCAATTCATTGGCTACCCAATCACTCTGTTTGTAAGTGCCTCAACACACTATAATGCTGCTCTAGAAAACTGTTGTTACTTCTCTTGTGTCCCTCTCTTCACATTTTAAATGGATTTAATGTTGATCATTCTAATCATCTGTTTGTAGATTGAGAAGCAGAGAGAAAAGGAAGTTGACATAGAAGAAGGAGAGAAGGAGGAGGAAGTTCCAGCTGGTGATGACAAGGATAAGCCCAAGATTGAGGATGTAGGATCTGATGAGGATGAGGACAGCAAAGATGGCAAAAACAAAAGGAAGAAGAAGATCAAGGAAAAGTACATTGATGCCCAGGAGCTGAACAAGACCAAGCCTATCTGGACCCGTAACCCTGATGACATCACCAATGAGGAATATGGAGACTTCTACAAAAGCCTTACTAATGACTGGGAAGATCACCTTGCAGTCAAGGTGCGTTAATATAAATAAATAAAAAAGGAATTTAATTGGATGTTTAATTTAATTTACATGGTTAGTAACATTTTGACCATTATTGGGTTTTTTTTAAATATAGCACTTCTCAGTAGAGGGTCAACTGGAGTTCCGTGCTTTGCTGTTTGTCCCACGAAGAGCAGCTTTTGACCTCTTTGAGAACAAGAAGAGGAGAAATAACATCAAGCTCTATGTGCGCAGAGTCTTCATTATGGATAACTGCGAAGAGCTAATGCCTGAATATCTTAGTAAGTGTGCCAAAATATCACTTGTCATTTTGTCACACTGAATAGAAAAACACAGTAAGGTGGTACTATGGCCCATTTAATGATTTATCTATTTTACAAAATTAGATTTTATTAAGGGTGTGGTGGACTCTGAGGATCTGCCACTAAACATTTCCAGAGAGATGCTACAACAGAGCAAGATACTCAAAGTCATCCGAAAGAACCTGGTCAAGAAGTGCCTTGAGCTCTTTACTGAAATCTCTGAGGACAAGGACAACTACAAGAAGTTCTACGAGCAGTTCTCCAAAAATATCAAGGTAGATTTACATTACTTCTAAGTGAAAGTATTTTTATTAACATAGAGGACAAAATATCTTTACAAAATGAAGATGTAAACTATATACCAGAATTAGCTCACATTTTTCTGTCCTATTTCAGCTTGGAATCCATGAAGATTCTCAGAACCGTAAGAAGCTCTCAGAGCTTTTGCGCTACTATACTTCCAACTCTGCAGATGAGATGGTGTCCCTCAAGGACTATGTCTCTCGCATGAAGGACAACCAGAAGCACATCTACTACATCACTGGTTAGTACCAGACTCTGATTCACATTTATAACTCATAAACCCTGTATCTTAAATATAACCTATATTCCCACTTCCCACTAAGGTGAGACAAAGGAACAGGTGGCCAACTCTGCTTTTGTGGAACGGCTGCGCAAAGCTGGCCTGGAGGTGATCTACATGATTGAGCCCATTGATGAGTACTGTGTTCAGCAGCTAAAAGAATATGATGGCAAAACCCTGGTGTCAGTGACCAAGGAGGGTCTGGAATTGCCTGAGGATGAAGAGGAAAAGAAGAAGCAGGAAGAGCTTAAATCCAAATTCGAGAACCTTTGTAAGATCATGAAGGACATATTGGATAAAAAGATCGAAAAGGTAAAAACAAGACATCATGATTGCATAACATATTCAAATAATAGTGCTCATTATTGAACTTTTTTTCATGATGCATCTTTTTCCCTCCTAACAAGGTTGTTGTATCCAACCGCCTGGTTGCCTCTCCCTGCTGCATTGTGACCAGTACATACGGCTGGACAGCCAACATGGAGAGGATCATGAAGTCTCAGGCACTGAGGGACAACACTACCATGGGCTACATGACAGCCAAGAAACACCTGGAGATCAACCCCCTGCATCCGATTATTGACACCCTTAGAGAGAAGGCAGAGGCTGACAAGAACGACAAAGCCGTGAAAGACCTTGTGATTCTGCTGTTTGAGACTGCCTTGCTGTCTTCTGGATTCACCCTGGAGGACCCACAGACACATGCTAACCGTATCTACAGGATGATCAAACTTGGTCTTGGTGAGTTATAATACTTGCTTGTCAATATCCTTTTTTTTTTTTAACGAACTGTAGCTCAGAAATGATCAGATGAAAAGTACATTTTCTAATATGCTCTTCCTGCTCTTTGGAAGGCATTGATGATGATGATTCGGCTGTGGAAGATATTGTCCAGCCCAGTGAGGAGGACATGCCAGTTCTGGAGGGTGATGATGACACGTCCAGAATGGAGGAAGTTGATTAAGGTTTCAAGCCTACATGTAGCACAAAAAATGTAAATGTATTTATCTGGAAACACATTCTTCACATTCTTATGTCAATTAGGCTTTGTAACAGGTAAAAGACTTATAGATAATCAACTTGTAACTCGCCTATTTATTCTTTTTTTGTTTGTTTTTAGTATTTTGTGCTTGTTTGACAGTCATTGGAAATTTTAATTTTCTGCTGTTTTTAACTTTAACCACTTTTTTTTTAAAGAAACATGGAACTGAATATTTCTAATAAAAGATTATTTATAAAGCAATAAAATGGCTGTCCAAAGTGAAATTATTCCTCATGGAAAACGAAAAACCATTTAGTTTTCCAAAATGTCTGTTGACTGACAGACCGTTAAGACCCGCCTCCAGCACACAGCAAAAGGCGCCGCGAAGATTCGAGAGGTTTCCTGAACAGGCCCGTTTCTCGAACACTCTGTGGAAGCGCTATATATAAAGCCGCCGCGCGCTGTTCTTCCATCACAGTACACAGGCGCCCATAAAGGCAAGCAGCGGTAGCGGTGCTATAAAGTCCTCAGTTATTTCATATTAAGAGACTCCCAACAACCAAGGTAAGGTTAGTGAGAAGCCTTAAAAAATTATTTTATTAACTCGGTTAATGTTATCTTGCTGTTTTAACCGTACAGTTGTATGAAGTGACCTATAGGTCTGCTAATGAGCTCAGTAAGTCACTTAACCCATTATTAAAATGTTAGCCACAATGTTAAAGCTGTAGCTGTATCTCTATGCTGAGGTGAAGCGGTTTTCCAGGGAAATTTAGCGCTAGCTTGCTAGTTAGCTAGCCGGTTTGACAAATGGTTTGCTAGCTTGACTTAACCACAGGGCTATGAATGAATACAACTGGCTTTATTTGGCCTGGAAAACAAGATGAATGTGAACCAGATCCTAAGCGCTGTTTTTTTGCTAAAGTAAAGCTTTGCATTGTGATGGAAGAAAGAAACTGGGAAACAGACTGCAGTGTGTGTATGCTACTATCTAGCATTTACGATATGATATGCTCCAAAATGGTTTTGATAGATCTGTATTCCCTCTCAGATGACTATAACGTAACTTTTTTTTTTTTTTTTTTTTTTTTTTTTTTTTTTTTTAAATGTAAAGACAAGCTTGAGTACTTAAGTTTAATTCCTGACAGAATACACATACAGAATGTTTTGTTATTTAACCTGATTATGTTGAGTAAGATGTTTCACTGTAAATATAGTCGGCTAATGTGAAATAGACGTACTGTTATACTGTAGAACTACTTGAGTTGACTGTCCTTAAGTTGAAGGAGTGTGGTTCTTGTTGAGAGAGGTGCTCAGATTCCTGATTGTTCTCCATGTGCTCGGTGCGGCTCATGGCGCTGTTGGAAGATGACGTGAGATAGTGGAGCTTTCTAGAAGGCTGTAGTTAATGCCGGCAGCCGGTAGGTGGCGCATGCGGCCCGTTGCATCGGGCAGACATGTGGTCGTAGATTGTTCCGGAAAATGATCCATACATAGGAAAACTTAATGCATCGAAATCGAAACATTCGGAAGGCGTATAAAAAAACTTCACTTTGTCTTAAACACCGAATAAAAGCAAACTCCCGCTCACATCGAACCATATGTTTAAGCTCTTTAGTTTATTATATAACAAGGTGTATGGCTTCTACTGAAGCACGCACCTTAACCTGTACCATACATTCGTGCACAAACAGTTAAGATAGCTTTACAGCTAGCTAAGTTAGAAAATAACGTGCTAATATCTTGATGGACACATCATCTTAACCTATGCCATAAAATGCAGAAAGGCTTTACTTCCTGATGAACAGTTGTTGAAATACTTGTTTTGAAACTGAGATTTGGGTTCCATGGTGTATTACATCTTGACTGTCCTCCTGTCTCATACAGATGCCCGAAGCACATGATCAGCCAATGGAGGAGGAGGCAGAGACCTTTGCCTTCCAGGCAGAAATTGCCCAGTTGATGTCTCTGATCATCAACACCTTCTACTCAAACAAAGAAATCTTCCTCAGGGAGCTAATCTCTAACTCCTCAGATGTAAGCAATGATTCAAATGTCACCATATAAATTCAAATTTTATTTGTCACATACAATCATACTTGGTACAACATGCAGTGAAATGCTTAAGATATGTTACATACAAGCTGAAGTTTGCAGATATAGGAGAATCATTATTAATTTACCCTTATTAATGGTAATGTTGAGACCAGATGTAATATACTATAAAAGTTATTTTGTATGAAACAAGTTTCTAATTTTTTTTCTTTCTTTCTTTTAGGCATTGGACAAAATCCGATACGAAAGTCTGACTGACCCAGGTAAGCTAGATTCTGGAAAAGACCTGAAGATTGAAATCATTCCCAACAAAGAGGATCGCACACTAACTATCATCGACACTGGCATCGGCATGACCAAGGCCGATCTCATCAACAACTTGGGAACCATCGCCAAGTCTGGAACCAAAGCATTCATGGAGGCTCTCCAGGCTGGAGCTGACATCTCTATGATTGGTCAGTTTGGTGTGGGTTTTTACTCGGCCTACCTGGTAGCTGAGAAAGTTACAGTCGTCACCAAACACAATGATGATGAACAGTATGCCTGGGAGTCATCTGCTGGGGGCTCCTTCACAGTGAAGGTGGATAATTGTAAGTATTTAACACTACTGTAATTATACAATTAAATCAATTATTAAATGTTTATAACAGAGTTGAAAAACAATGACAGGTTGTACTGTATGCATTAGAAACCTGATTTCAAAGGAAAAATAATACATTTAGCATTTTATATTGAAGTAATATTATAAATGGTTGTATGATTGCTATCTTATTTAATAAATGTGACAAAAAACTAACTTGTGTTCCTATAGCTGAACCAATCAAGCGTGGCACAAAGGTGATCCTGCATTTGAAGGAGGATCAGACAGAATACATTGAGGAGAGGCGTATTAAGGAGATTGTGAAAAAGCACTCACAGTTCATTGGCTATCCCATCACATTATATGTAAGTAGTTATTATAATTAAATTCAATTTGGGTCTAATTTTATTGGCTCTTGTGTCCTGATATTTGAATCTTGTAATTTTATGCTTATCATTACCCATTTTCTTAATGTGAAGGTGGAGAAAGAACGAGATAAGGAGGTGAGTGATGATGAGGCTGAGGAGGAGAAAGACAAGGACAAAAATGAGGAGGAAGGTGAGAAAGATGAGGATAAGCCAGAGATTGAAGATGTTGGCTCAGATGATGAGGACCAAGACAAGAGCACAGATAAAAAGAAGAAGAAGAAAATCAAGGAGAAGTACATTGACCAAGAAGAGCTCAACAAGACCAAGCCTTTGTGGACCCGCAACCCTGATGACATCACTAATGAGGAGTATGGAGAGTTCTACAAGAGCTTGACGAATGACTGGGAGGATCACCTTGCTGTTAAAGTGAGTCTACAAAACAGATCTTTATCATGAGAGGATCATTTAATGTGTTCTTAAATTAGCAATTATGATGCTCATCACATGAACAGCACTAACTTCTGCTTGCTGCTCTTGTAGCATTTCTCAGTGGAAGGGCAGCTGGAGTTTCGTGCCCTGCTCTTTGTACCCCGGAGAGCTCCTTTTGATCTTTTTGAGAACAAGAAAAAGAAGAACAACATTAAGCTGTATGTCCGAAGAGTCTTCATCATGGACAACTGTGATGAACTCATTCCAGAGTATCTCAGTAAGTGAATCAGTAATATCTAACAAATTATACAAATATACTATTAAATGCCTATAAGGCACCCTACAAAAGTACAAATAGATAAGCAATGTGCATTATGACTTTTTTTATAGTTTGTATCTTAAATATTTTTTAGATTTCATCAAGGGTGTGGTGGACTCTGAGGACTTGCCCCTGAACATTTCCAGAGAGATGCTGCAACAGAGTAAGATCCTCAAAGTCATCCGAAAGAACTTGGTCAAGAAGTGCCTTGAGCTCTTTGCTGAACTTGCTGAGGACAAGGACAACTACAAGAAGTATTATGAACAGTTCTCCAAGAATATCAAGGTATGTTGCTGGGTTAAACAATTGGCTTTCTTTTCTAAGCCACATTCTATAGATGAGTACTAAAATGGGCAACACTGTAAATAGTTGACCATTTAAAGTCATTGGGGCCCATAGTTGGGGGTGGGGCAGCAAACCCAAGCATGAAACCTTATGGCTGGTCTTTCACAACACTGCTGCAGTACTATGATTTGTTTACTTGATTGATCATACTGTTTCAAAACATTAACACATGAAGTTTTTCATTAGGTGTGATAGGAAAAATAGATTGGGAACTAAGCGGTGCTGCTGTTCTTTCTAACTAATTAGAGAAGGCTACCATATGCCCCACTCATTGCATGTCTCCTGATTGCCATCTGTTTCCTGGCTTGATCCTGTAAACCTGCTCAAAGCTGATTTAGTGTTCATGCAGTCTTCTAATATACTTTTCAAACTGCTTGTTGCACCCCCCCCCCCCCTTTTTTTTTAAAAAAAGTAATTTTAAGTCTTTTTGTACCTTCTGTCCAACAGCTTGGTATCCATGAGGACTCTCAGAATAGGAAAAAACTCTCTGAGCTGCTGCGCTACTACACCTCTGCCTCTGGGGATGAGATGGTGTCCCTTAAAGATTATGTTACCCGCATGAAGGACACCCAGAAGCACATCTACTACATTACTGGTAAGGACTCTACCAGTAACAAAATAATTTAACTACAGTGCTTAGATCAGGAATTTCTGCTGGATGTGTTTGAAGGTTTAGAGCTTTAAGATTGGTATAAAATTTTGTTACAGGTGAGACTAAAGAACAGGTGGCCAACTCTGCTTTTGTGGAACGCCTGCGTAAAGCTGGCCTAGAGGTGATCTACATGATTGAGCCCATTGATGAGTACTGTGTTCAGCAGCTAAAGGAGTTTGAGGGCAAAAACTTGGTGTCAGTGACCAAGGAGGGTCTGGAGCTGCCTGAAGATGAGGAGGAAAAGAAGAAGCAGGAGGAGAAGAAGGCACAGTTTGAGAACCTGTGCAAGATCATGAAGGACATCCTTGAAAAGAAGGTTGAGAAGGTAAAGAAAAAAAATTGCAAAAAAGTAATCAAATTGACTTCTGCAATTTTTGGAACTAAAGCCATTAGAATTTTTAATGCATGCTGTCATTTCTGCTCTTCCAGGTTACTGTCTCCAACCGCCTGGTTGCCTCCCCCTGCTGCATTGTGACCAGTACATACGGCTGGACAGCCAACATGGAGAGGATCATGAAGGCCCAGGCTCTGAGGGACAACTCCACTATGGGCTACATGGCTGCCAAGAAGCACCTGGAGATCAACCCTGATCACCCTATTATTGAAACCCTGCGGCAAAAAGCAGAGGCTGACAAGAATGACAAGTCTGTAAAGGATCTGGTCATCCTGCTATTCGAGACTGCACTGCTGTCGTCCGGCTTCACCCTTGACGATCCTCAAACACACTCAAACCGCATCTACAGGATGATCAAGCTGGGCTTGGGTAAGAGTACTGCTCATGTCAAATACACCAGTTCATGTTCTAGGGAACACGAACCAACCAGGCAAATACTTCCAGAAAAAAACGTTTGTGTGTAATGTGTATGTAGTTTATAGTGCCCTCAAGTTACTGTATTCCATCTGTTTTAGGCATTGATGACGACGACCTGTCGACTGAAGAGCCCATCTCTGCCCCCATTGAGGATATGCCCCCCTTGGAAGAGGATGACGACACATCTCGCATGGAGGAGGTTGATTAAAATCACTGTCAGGTCATAGTTCTGTAAAAATTGAAAATTGTACAGGTTTAAATGGGTAGGCTTGAGGTGTGCCTGGGTGGCTACAGTTGTAAGTAGTGAGACCCCAGGAATACAACCGCATGAGTACCCATGTATAAAAAGATGCATGTGTTTATCAGTAAGGCCGTATCTAAACATGTAAAGAGGTTGTTTTTTTTTTCTTTTTTCTTTCTGGATAATGCTCTGTTACTGTTGACCGGACTTGTGCCTGGAAGCCTAGGCTAGTGTATGAAAAATAAGCTAGTGACTGTTACATTTCAACAGTCTAATACTTGGAACACCAGGTTATGTTGGAGACTGCTACTTGTTTGTGCAGCTGTACCTGGCTAGGTGCCTGGGTGCTAACTGAGTCTACTTGGTATTGATTCTGACTTTGGTTATTGATATTTTTTGCCCCTTCATGACTTCTGTTTAGGCTTGGTAATTAAGTGCACCTGTTCCCTTTTTTCCAGTTTTGCTTTTTTGTATTTTGAGTTGTATGCATTTTTGTATTTATTTACATTCCAAATCCTTTTTCAATTGTAATAAACTCTCTCATACTGTAAGTTTAATGTCAATATTCCAAAAATAAAGTTCATATCATTAGTGATTTGACTCTTAATTCATGTAAAATCCTGTATGTTATCAGTGGTTGCTTAACTGATATAATTTATTACATTATAATTGCATAAGTGAAGCTCAGGCAGCATGGTGGTGCAGTGGTTGGCACGGTCACCTCACAGCAAACAGGTTCAGGGTTCAAACCTGCTGGTTGACAGGCCTTTCTGTGTGGAGTTTGTATTCTCTTCATGCCTGCATGGGATTCCTCCAGGTGCTCAGGTTTCCTCCCACAGACCAAAGTCATGTGGATTTAGGTCAACTGGCTACTCCTAAATTACCCATAAGTGTGAATGGCTGTCTGTGTTAGATTAGTGACCTGTCCTGGGTGTACCTTGCCCAATGTCAGCTAGGGATTTGGCTCCAGCTTCTGCTGCAACCTGTAATGGATAAGTGGTATAGGAAATGAATGAAGTGCTGCTTCATGGCAATTCCATTTATGATTGCTGTGCTAATAACTTTAAAAAAAGGTCCTATGATGGTTAATAGGCTTTCCATTAATAAGCAGGGTAGAGTTGGATTTAGTCTCATGAGCCATGCTATAGGTGTGGTGTGGGCAGAGTATCTGAGGCTGAAGACTGGAGGGGGTTAACACATGCTGCTTAACAGATGGGTTACATTCAGTTCATGGTACATGCAAAATGTCTGCTGATATGGTAGGTGGAGCTGATCACAGAGCCTGAGGGATGTAGGTATAAACTATGTAGATTAACCTAGTAACCTGCCAACTAAGTGGATACGCCATGTCTAACTAAAGATTAGATGGGTACAGCCATGTCGGGTCTCTAAACACGTCAGTTCTCATTTTAAGCAGCAGATGGCACCAGAACACAACTTGATTTTTTTTTTTTCTTTTTTTTTTCTTTATCATAAGATAATTTAATGCATGTATCCTCAGAACATGGCTTTTCTAGAGTAGAGACATTTGGAGACAGGGCCTCCTTTAACTGTAAAATAAATTTCATGGACTCCTCAGCACAGTTTAAAAAAATCATGAACCTTCTTATTAATTTGTGTAAAATGTGTACAATAATATTTTGTACACTTATTGTAGCCATAAACCTTTTTTTTTTCATTCCAGAATTTTCCAATGAGAGAACACATTAGGTCCAAGTAGATGGTGTACTTGCTTTTTTTTTTATTTAATGAATGGATTTAATCCATTCATTACAAATGACCAAATAAAAGGCTAAGAACTAAATAACATTAAAAAAAAAAAAAACTTCTAATAATGGTTGTGATTTCTACCACCATAATGAAAGGAATGTTAATGTTGTGTTAAAGGGCATACAGTATATCCTATAGCTTCACCAATTTCAATAATTGGGAATCGAGTGTTGTGAGGAGTAGTTTAAAATTTTAATTAAAAATGATTAAAATTATGAAATCACTAGCAGCTATGGTATATTCTCTATGCTATGGTATAACTATGGTATATTCTCACCTCATGCTTAGTATTCCTGTGATTCCTGGGATCCACTGTGACCATGAACAGGATAAAGCAGTCGTAAAGATGAATACAATAAGCTGAATATTTAAATAGTTGGAGGGAATCCATGACATTTATTTTATAGTTAAGATGTTATAATAATTAGATGTTGCTGGTTACAAAAGGTCTGAGAACCCCGGCTGCATTCAGTCTATAGTAAATAGTCTAAAATGAACTCAAAATGATTTATGGAAGTTGAATTTTTCTGACAAGTCTAAGAACTATAGTGCTCTATTGGGTACTTTAGCAATGGATGTTCTGTTCACAAATGATTTTGACTTTGGGCAGCTGAGGCTCAAAACAATATTTGAAATGACCAAGCTTGAATACGTCTATATTTTTGGGTTATAGTAAAGGCACACAAAAGCACTTCTCATGTGTGGGAATGATCCTACTAGCAGGTGTGTGTAATCAGGAATGAGTGTAAATAAGACACGGAGGTAATGTGACATAGAGTGAATTCAACTCTACTTTTGTAAACAGCAGTTGGTATCAATTGACATTTCACCACTTTTTGTAATCGGTTTTAGTCGTATCCTAAAAATAACCTTTTTTTTTTTTTAAAATTTCATCTCCACTTTATTCTGGTGAGGGTCATGGAGCTTATCCAGGAGGGCTCCATCACCAGACACCATGCACACACACGCACACACACGCAAACACACCTTGGGGCAGGTCATCAATCCTCCTACTGTCATGTTTTTGGGAGATGGGAGGAAACCTGAGAACCCAGCAGAAACCCATGCAGAGATACTCTACCCAGACAGTAACCTGAGCTCAGGATCTGGATCAGGAGCTGTGAGTCTGCTGTGTAATATAAATATGAAAGGGGGATGTAGTAGATGCACTAAAAGTCAATTTGTCCCTTTTAATCTCAGTAGAGAAGATAAGAGAGAACTTTTCATGATGGATTTTTTTTTTTTTTACAGTTCCTCTTTAAGCAAAAGTTTAAAACGTGAACACAACACAAATACTATCATCAAGGAGATTACAGCTTGTTTTAACCAAAGGAAACCAAATCATTGTCTCATCAATATGAAATAATAATTTGTGTATTAATTGCAGAAGAGATGTTTGACAGAGCGGCGCACCGACAGTCTGAGGTGCATATGAGCCGCCTATCAGAGGAGATATGAGGGGGAAAGTGTGTGTGTAGCTCCAGTCTGGGAGTGGGCTCTGAGTCTGAGGCTTGGGTCGGACATATGAGTGCGATGCCGAACAAAACAAAAAAAGACAAGGTAATGTGCATTTCCTCTAAAGGTTCTTGTTCTTTCGCAAGCTGGTTATCTTCTAATAAACATATCATAGATGAGCCAGAAAAACAAAGGCTCGCGCACTAGTAACTGTTAGCTAAGCTTCCTCTTCTTAATTCGATGGAGTATGCTAATGCTGGCTAGCTAGGGGCAACGCTAGCGAGATTCTTTCAAACTAGCCTTCCGTTTACGTACTTAGACTAATATATTAACATGTTTCTTTTAATAAGCCAGTAAACTTGTTTGAGTTTGTTCCAAATGTTAAAATCTACACCAATTAATATTTGGCCACGATATTTCTGAAACCAATTAGGGTGGGAAGCTAGTTGGCTAGTTAGCTTGCGCTAAGACGGCTACATTTGTTTCCACTCGCTAGTGCTAAATAGTTAGCTAGTGATGGTTAGCCAGATAACCTGTTGTGTTTCTGCAAGATAACGTACTTACAAATCCTAGTTTAATGCTTGTCTGGTTTCAAATACTCATAATTACCCACATTGTCATGAAAGACCGAGTCTTGCAGCAAACCTAACGTTAGTTGTAAGTTCTTGACTAGCCAGCTAAGTTAGCTAACCGCCTCACAGTCGTTAACTCAAATAAAACGCTAATCTGGAGTTAACTTTCCACTTAATGTATAGACATATTTTTGGCTACGTTGTTTTGTGTGTGTGTGTGTGTGTGTGTGTGTGTGTCCGTATCCGTATACACCAGCGACACTTAATTTCTCATTTCTGTTCTTTATTAGGAATCACCGAAGTCTGGAAAAGTCAGTAAAACTGCAGGACAAGAAAATTCAGATCATGAGGTAATGCAATATCTAGTTAGTATCCAGTGTTGCATAGAAACCAAGTTTGTTAATCTTTATGTATATGTGACTGTTATGACCAAGGGGGACCACCACCACCACCTCTCACTCATAACAGGGGAATCCCCAAAGTGTACCCTCTGAAAAGCAGCCCACTACCTGCAACTATATTCTAATATCCTAAACGCACTTTGTTTTTAGTCAGCTTTCCCCAGTCATGATTCACCGCTATGCTTCAGTGTGCAGCAGTGCTCCTGAACTGTTCCTGTTCCTGCATCATATTTGAATCTGCTTTGCTAAGTCACATCAAATCTGGTCTTGACACCCCAGCACATATAGCTCGGATGTATTTCCCAGAATAGGTTTGTTTGGTTCCACAATGTCAAGTAGGGTTTTTCGTTCCTCTCATCACAGACAGATGTAATGTTAAGAACGAAATATCGTTCCTCTAGTATCATGGTACTGCACTTAAAGTCCCATTTAATCCAAAATGGGTGTTTCTGAGCTGGTTTTTTTTCTGTACCCGTCCCTTAATGTTATGAACATTGGTACGGCAGTATGTCTAGGAAAAGATAGTTTTGGAGATACTTACTCATGTTTTTAAGTCATCATTTCTTCCAGGAAAAGGATTCAGAATTTTTTGTTTACTCATCCTGTAGTAGTCTTGTTTGTCCAATTAAATGCTGTCTATAACCTATACGTCATCTGTATGACATGCTCAACATTAGCAGCTCAAAAATGGTTCACTGGTGTGTATTTGGCTGTGTATTTTCCTGCACACTTTTCCCTTTTCTAACTATTTCTTGATTGAGAAAAAAGTTTATTCATTTTGAAGAGGTTGGAATTTGGTTACATGGCAAGCACTTTTCAACTTCACTCAGAGTTGTTTTCAGAAGTAAATATGTCAAAATAGGGAATCAGATCATGCCAGACAGATAAGAGAAGTAAAACTCAATGACCAAGAGTACAAACTCAATAAATATAGACAATAGGTTAAACAATAAACTATACAGCAAACACTAAGCTACATAAAGTCTATGGCACAGTAGCGATATGACCCGGTAAGCTCTGTTTACATTACATTACATAACATTAATGGCATTTAGCAGACGCTCTTATCCAGAGCGACGTACAACGTACCCAG
>JAOTRR010000010.1:21028840-21042258 GCA_028570945.1 Gogo arcuatus | reverse complement strand
GGTCTTTGGCATTCTCCGAGAAAAATGAAAATGCGGAAGAAGTGAAAATGAAAATACAACAAAAAAATAATAATAGTGGAAAATTATTTGTGAAAAAAGATTGCACATTAAACGCCGACACCGAAGTAAAAGACCCGCGGCAAACAATTCGAAAACAGGAATTACGTCACAGGAAGTCTTAGTGACGTGACTTGCTCAGAAAGACCAAGTTGTTTGCAAACAGAACATACCCATCATCAGAGTATTCCCAGCAAACCCAGAAACTGATGAACCTAAAATAGGTCTTGACTACTAGTGCACAATTTGGGAATTGCTGAGACACTTTAGCACGGTATCCGCAACTCCATGGTTGCTTACAGTTTCATCACTGACAAAACACAACTACAAAACACAAGAATCTGCCCGACAATGTTGCAGGACTCACACTGACTGGTTGTACTGACTGAAGTTCAGTCCATACTATGGAAACAGGCAATATATTATACAGGACAGAAACATTTTCTGTATAACTCTTTTTACCAGAGGCCAAAAAATGGAATTTACACCTGTTTTGGGGGTACCCATGTTCAGCATTGAGTTTATTTATCATGTCACACTCCACAGTAGTGGTTAGTGGCTCATATGAAGTAGACACTTGGGGCTTTAAGAATTTGTGGGGCGGGGTTACTAAGAATTTCTGTTTTTATATAGCCTAATATATTCAGAGAAAAAGTAAAAAAAAAAAAAAAAAAAACAGCCCCCCCCCCCACATAAATGTTTCAATATCTTTTTATATTTTTATAAAGTTTTATATTTTCAAAGTAAATAGTGATATCAATCCCTTTCCTACTCTTTGAGATACCCCAAGGACTTGTCCATAAACATCTGAAATTTGAAGAATTTATCTTCCTCCACTAAAATTGTGTAAGGTTATCCAAACATGGGTAAAAAGGTCTCCCAATGGCACTGAATGTCTCCAAATGGCACCAAATCTCTCCCATTGGCATAGTCCCTCTAGAAATGGCACAAAACCTCTAAAAATGGCACAAAGCCTAAAAAAAACAGACAACTCCTAGAAATAGCAAGCATTGCTTAAAAAAAGGCACAAAAAACATGTCCAAATGGCACAAACCACCAACAAATGTGAGAAAAAAATCTCTCCAAATGGTACAAAATGAAATAACAAATGGCAATAGCATGAAACTCTCAGTTACAAAATATGCAATTTCGCAAATAAAAAGTCTAAACCTTAGTCATCTCATTTAGCCTTCACTGAAATCGGCACGAGAGCCCTGTTAGCACTGTTTCATGTAATATAGGCATGCAGAAGGTGCTGTTTCAACCTCCTATGACATGGATGTGGAGTTGGATTTTAGGAGGCAAAAATAACTATTTACAACAAATGCAAAATATAAACTAGTAAATGAGCTGAATTAAAAAATAAATAAATAAATTCAAGAGCCAGAGTCTAGCGCACATCACTGAGCTTGGCTGTCCTTGACATCATTACCACTCAGTGAAACAAAGACGGTCCACTATAACATATAGGAGCATGTACTAGGCTTGCCATACTTCTTCCTTTAAAGCCAGCATTGCGGGACGGGTGTGACGTTTTTGACATTTACATTTTTCTCTCCTGGACCAGCGTGAATGCAAATGTTTCCGTCTATGGCATCTAAGGTCCATGCACCTTTCTGCCTCGAATCTCTTCCCACTTCGCTTCAATATATTTCTGATCACACAAACATTATGCTTAGCAACTTCGCTTGTGTTTGAAGAATTGTATAAATGTGCACGGCTAGCACCTCAATAATCACTTCACCCGCCGTTATTTTTTTGAAAGCAATGCTCGGGGTATTTGAATTTCCGACACAGCATGTTATATGTCACACTAGACATCGATGTTCCATTGTGTTACACATCATGCCTCTGGTTTCAGAAAGCTGGCATGGTATATAAAAATACTGGCACAACTTTATGCTGGCTTTGTTTGGTTCAGTGTAAACACCCAAAGCCCACATATTGAGGGGTCTTCTAAATTGTGTCTCCTACATGTATGAGAGATAATGTGAACAAACACAATTGGTTGTGACTGCAAATCTTGTAGTTCTACATTTCTGTTGCTGTAGAATACAGACTGCTTTCATAGCAGCTTAGTGACACAGGATGTTCACAAAGTGTAAGTAGTTTGCCTTTTGCAAATGAAGTGGATAGGTAGGTAGGTAGGTAGGTAGGTAGGTAGAAAGAAAGAAAGACATACATATACAAGTATAGTACAGTGAAATTCTTTTCTTCACTTTCAGTGAAATGCTTCTCCACACACCTTGTTAGCAAGCTGGAGTCAGAGTGCAAGGCCAGCTTTGATACTATACTCCTAGAGCTGAGAGAAAGGGTAGAACATTGAGAGTATGATGTTAATTTTTCTTATATGCCCTGGTATACATTGTAACCAGAATTCTTTCTGTCTTTTGGATAAACTCCAAAAGTATGGTGGGTTTTTTTTGTTTGTTTGTTTGTTTTGTAGAGTGAATCTGGAGCTTTATTTCCTTGTTTTGTTGATTAACCATTAACTGAGTCATTAACCATAAATAGATGATAATGGTTGCAGGACTTATGAAGTGAACTTTGGGATTTTTTAACCTGGGCCCTATTTTCTCAGTTTTTTGGGTCCAAATTTTTACTAGGGACAAAAACGGTCCAGTATTGTGTTAGAACACTACAAACGGTAACCACAAAACGGCTATGCAATGTAACACTATGGGGCAAACATGTCTTTGGAAATAGACTTCTTCACAAATTCTGTGTGACTTGTCCTTTTGCCCCCATGTGATAATCCACTACAGGCACTAAATGGGGTGCTATGTCAGAGACTGGAAGAAGTGATGTTTGCCCCAGTGTATTACATTGTGTAGCCATTTTGTGGTTGCTGGTGGTAGCATTCTAACTCAATACTGGACCGATTTCGATGGTTTTTGTCCTTAGTAAAAATTTGGACCCAAAAAGATGAGAAAATAGGTCACACGTTAAAAAATCCTGAAGTTTCCATTTAAGGCTCAACATTCTACCAATATGTAATGTAAACTGACCCTATTAGTAATCAACAAACCTCACTGTGGTTTTCCAGTATGTATGGCAACTTTTATATGCATGAATCACTCTAAATGCTTCTGGTTCTTGGAAGCATCAGAACAGTTCTCAGAACAGTCAGAATAGCCACCTCCCACCTGTCTGTTCAAGTCTAATCCTGTTAAAGGGACGGCATCCACATTGTATCCACAGTAGCTGTAGTTTTTCCAGTAGTGTTTTTATTGTACATCCAATACTAAGAAGAGGTTCATGAATATTATTTACAATAACACAATAATAAAGTTTAAAGGATTTTGCACACATTTTGACATTGTATTCCAAATGGTGGTTAGTCTAAGATAGATTCTTCACAGATTAATACATGCTCCCCAGTCTTGTACACTGTTAGTACAAGACGCTTAAAACCACAAGTGTTCAGTGCCATGCATTTTCTTTAGGATATTTTGTGTAGATAGGCCTAATTACACCAAATTGCATTCCCACTGTTCAGGTGCTGCTGGGGTTCTAGTAGGACATCCTTTCGACACTGTAAAGGTGAGCACGTTGGTCTGAATGCTATGATCATTTTAAATCAAGTTTATTCTTTGTTTGCTTTGTAGCCTGTAATTAACAAACATTAACGAATCACAAGAAATCCTTCCTCATGGTGGTAATGAGCTATGGGCTCTGCATTTAATGGTGCCTTTGTGTTTACAGTTAATGCCCCTTTTCTAAAGACACTGTTAAAAATATATGAATGATAGTTTTATTTTAACTGAAAGATCTATATGCTTATTACTCCTGACAAGCTATTCACAAAATAGCATATGTGTAAGTCATTCTGGGTCACTGTAGTTTTCAAAACACAGGTGAAATATGAGAACGTATAGACCTCATCCCTGATAAATAAACTGAATATTGCCTTCAGAACTATGTATTGCATTGTGCATCCATCTGACCTGTGTTACTTGTAAAAGAAATTGTTCCAATTACTATAGATAGCTAAAAAAAAATGCACTTTTGGTTAGGGCATGGTGCATTGTAACTTTCTCTGAGAGGAAATTATGGAATCATGATACAAATGTAATGTAAAGACAGTTTCTCCCTATACAAATATTACATATTGTTTTTATTACAAAAATGTATATTAAAGTGTTACCAATGAATGTAACTACAAAGTGTTGAAAAAGATTCAGTTGCCCAACATGCCTCTGCCCATTTCCATAGGTCCACACTGTTGGTGAACACACTTTATCTCTTTAATTTTGGAGACTCATGTTTACGGGCTCAGATTTCTGTAGAACCATGCTTTGTCTTTTACAGGTCAGGCTTCAAGTGCAAAATGCGCACAATCCTCTGTACAGGGGAACCTTTCACTGTTTCCAGTCCATCATACGGCAAGAATCAGTCAGTACCTTTTTCTTTGTGTTTATTTGCTTAATTTTGGTATTGGTTTTAATGGTATAAATTAAAATTCGTGAAAGCAATTAGATTGTAAATGCATGGATCATTCACAGAATCTGCTTGAACCCAGTAGTAAATGATTAGGTAGCTCCAGCCCCAGCCAGTTTCATTGTCTACAAAGATGTCTGGCATAAATTGATAGTTCAACAAACCTGATTAACTAATTTGCTGGATGAAAATGTATAAATGGTTGTTATTTAAAGTAATTTATTAATTACATTAAATCTATCTATAACCTGTCACAGTAGGTTAGGACAATGCCTTTGCCATGAAATGGATGATGTCAGGCCCTAACAGCTGTTTTTATCCCTACAGATTTTTGGTCTGTACAAAGGCATTGGTTCTCCTATGATGGGCCTGACTTTCATCAATGCCATTGTCTTTGGTGTGCAAGGCAACACTATGCGTCTGCTGGGACAAGACACTCCCACGAACCAGTTCCTAGCAGGAGCAGCTGCTGGAACCATCCAGTGTGTTATTTGTTGTCCAATGGAACTGGCCAAGACGCGCATGCAGATGCAAGGTACTGGTGAAAAGAAGTCCACTCGTAAGGTGTACAAAAACTCATTGGACTGCATGGCCCGGATATACCAGCGTGAGGGTGTATGGGGCGTCAACAGGGGCATGGTGTCCACCCTCATCCGTGAGACGCCTGCCTTCGGAGTGTACTTCCTGGTCTATGATGTTCTAACACGTTCACTAGGCTGTGAGCCAGATGACTCGTACATGATCCCTAAACTGATGTTTGCTGGTGGTATGTCAGGCATTGCCTCGTGGCTTTCTACATATCCTATGGATGTGATTAAGTCTCGGCTACAGGCAGATGGTGTTGGAGGCAAGTTCTGTTACAGTGGCATCATGGATTGCACACGCAAGAGCTTTGAGCAAGAGGGATGGCGTGTGTTTACGAGGGGCCTCACATCAACTCTGCTTCGCGCTTTTCCCGTCAACGCAGCTACTTTCGCTACTGTAACACTCTTTCTCATGTATGTACGGCAAGAGGAAGCACCCAAAGATTGTGAAGCCGACCCGCAGCACCGTGCTGCATTACAACAGCAAGCACAGCCTACCAGCATGTAATGGCCTCCATTTTCAGTGTGTATGCTAGTGCTGAGCCACAGCGTTCCTCTTTTGGTGGATTATCCCACCCAATCTGACTTTTAATACTACTGTCAATAACCAATGTCTTTTTCTTTTTTTTTTTACACTGCATAAGTATGAGTACTGATACTGATTCTGATATTGCACAAAGCAACAAAGAGGCAGCAACTACTGTAGTGAAAAACTCCACCACATCCTGTTACTGAATACATTACCATAAATGGTAATGTATTAAAATGTAAAAACTACTTCTTGAAGTATAGTAGTTCATAAACAAATGTGAAATACAGATGGAAAAGTGCACTTTAGGGTATATCCTTACTTGTGAAATCTAACAGAAAAATGTTTGTTACTATTATAGAACATAAGCTTATAAAAAAGCAGTGTCTCTCCTTTTCATAGTGTAATACTGCTAATAAATTTCCCAAAGCAACATTCTACATACTGTACTTAGTCTAGAACTCATGCTATTTTAAATAAGTAGTGATGATAATTACAAAATGTTTGATTAGTTAGAAATGTCTACCTGTGCTGGTAATTCAGGTAGCTCATCCTATACTGAGGTAAAAAAATTGTGGAAAAGTTGAAACTCACCATGAACCAAGTTCTAAGATTTGATGCATGTGAAAGAGAAGGATTTAAGAAATTGTAAAATTAAGAATCAATATCTTGTCCATGCAACAAATTGCACAGACTGTTGGTTCGATTTACACCTCTATGATATTAACCATTTATTTGTATAAGTTGTTAAATGAGATTTTGGTAGATGTTTTAAGAAACAGGATTAATGATTAATATCATTAATATTAATATCATTAATGATTAATATCATATCTAGATTTGTTTATTTTATTGACAAACTGGTTAAACTTTTTTTTTTTTTTTTTAAATACACTACTAAGCATTTTTGCCAAGCATTACTGAATGGTAGAGAGGCTAACCAAGATAGTCTAGGGTTCCCTTCAGGAGGGAAGCAAGTTATGTTTTATGCTGATTCATCAAGAAATTAGGGGGGGCAAAATCAGTCACACTGAAATGGGTCAATGGCATGTTTACGTCTACAAACTACTTAAGTACATTGGTAGCATTTTTATGACATGATTTGAAAATTTCAGTTTTTTTTAAATGTATGTCATGAAAAATGTAAAATTTCAATAATTCCTTGCTTGGTTATAATTAAAATGGTTAATGGTGTTTAATCACAAAATGCATGCAGTTTCTGAAAAGCATCAATTTTATATATTTATATATTGGTATTAAATATACAATAACATTTTTTATAATCTAATGAATAATTTCAGTTGATTGAGGCTAAACTAATCTAAATTTGCAACACATTGAGTAATATCTATATTTTGGGTCTTGCTGCTACTCATCCTGGGATTTTTTACCTGGCACACCATCCCTAGTTTTTGTACGTAGCTTGTTCACCTGGGATTCAGCAATATCTGCACGCTCCTCTGCTTCTTCGAGCTCATGCTGTAGTTTTCTTAACTTGGCCAAGTTGGAATTTGCTTGCTCTTCTGCCTCTTCAGCCGAACGCTTGTAGGACTTCACTTTGAACTGTAGCTTGTCGACCAAATCCTGGAGTCTTGCCATATTCTTGCGATCTTCTTCGGTCTGATAAGTGAGTTCCTTAATGCGGCGCTCATACTTGCGAACCCCTTTTATAGATTCTGTACCTCGTTTTTGTTCTGCTTCCAATTCATTTTCAAGTTCACGGATGCGAGCTTCCAGTTTCTGAAGCTGTTTCTTTCCACCCTTCATAGCTATTTGTTCAGATTCATCTAGCCGGTGCTGCAAGTCTTTGATCGTTTGCTCCATGTTTTTTTTCATCCTCTCAAGATGAGCACTGGTGTCTTGCTCTTTCTTTAGCTCCTCTGCCATCATAGCCGCATCAGTTATTGCCTTTTTTGCTTTTTCCTCAGCGTTGCGGTTCTCTTGTACCACCTCTTCCATCTCAGTCTGTAGCTGTAGCAAATCAGCTTCGTGCTTCTTCTTTTGGTTGATCAGGCTAGTGTTTTGAGAATGCAGTAGCTGCATCCTCTCTGTTGCATCTGTAAGTTCTTGCTCAGCCAGCTTACGCCCCCTCTCGGTTTGTTCCAACATTGCTCTTAGCTCCTCAAGCTCTGCTTGAAGGAGGTTATTTCTCCGTTCTAACAGGGCAATGTTCTCTTTGAGATCTTCATTACTATGAGCAGAATCATCTAGTTGAAGCTGAATGTCCTTCAAATATGACTGGACCATCTTCAGTTGTTTCTGTGCATCAGCTGCCTGTCTGTTGGCTTGACTTAGCTGAATTTCCATCTCATTTATGTCTCCCTCCATCTTTTTCTTAACTCTCAATGCTTCATTACGGCTTCTTGTTTCTGCCTCAAGAGAACTCTGTAAAGTTTCCACCATTCGTTGGTAGTTCCTCTTTGCCTGCTCCATTTCCTCATCTTTCTCTGCCAACCTTCTTTCAATGTCTGCCTTTACCTGATTGTACTCAAGTTGGGCACGCAGGATTTTGCTTTCCTCATGTTCTACAGAGGCCTCAGCTTCCTCCAGTGCAGACTGCAGCTCTGCTTTCTCTTGTTCTAGTTGTTTCCTAAGTTTCTCCAGCTCATGAACACACTTACCTCCTTCACCAAGCTGATCTGCCAGGTCTGATATTTCTTCTTGCAGATTCTTGTTCTCCCTTTTGATAGTCTCAAGTTGATCAAGAGATTCTTCATAAGCATTTTTAAGTTTGAAGAGTTCAGTACTCAGGTTTCGTGATTCCTTCTGTGATGCTTCCAGCTCACACTGTGACTCTTCATACTTCTGCTTCCACTCTGCTATGACCTTATCAAAGGTGCGTTGTTTCTTGTCCAGAGCAGCAGATGCAGCATTTGAGCGTTCAAGATCAAGTATACAATCTTCAATCTCATTTTGCAGACGATGTTTAGTTTTTTCAAGAGAGGAGCACTTTGCATTAACTGCTTCTACTGCCTCCTCTGCCTCTTGTAGCCTTTGAACAAGTTTTTTCTTGGCCTCTTCTAGTTCCTCTGTTCTCTGAATGCCATCTGTCTCATACTTAGCCCTCCATGTTGCAACTTCAGTATTTGCCTTGGACAGTGCCCGCTGAAGCTCTACTTTAGCCTCCTGCTCCTCCTCAAGCTGTTCTCTCAGCAAATCACAGTCATGACGAGAAGACTGCACTGCATGAGCAAGTGCACTTTTTGCTTTGACTTCTTCTTCAAGCTGCCTTCTCAGGTCCTCTAATTGTTGGGTGTAAGAACTTTTTCCTCTTGTGAGTTGAGAGATCAGGCATTCTTTTTCCTCCAGCTGCCGCCCAAGTTCTCCATTTTCAGTTAGCAACTTGGCTCTTTGTGTTGAGAAGTCATTAAGAGCCCTCTGAGCCTCTTCAGCCTTGGACCTATGTTCATTCATCTGATCCTCCAAGGAACGGCACATCTTTTCAAGATTCACCTTGGCTTTCACAATGCTCTCCATGTTTGAGGCCAAGTCATCTATTTCCAACTTCAGCTCTGTCTTTTCTTTCTCTAACTTTTGCTTGATTCGTTGTAGATTGTCAATTTGTTCACCAAGTTCAGCCACACTATCAGCATGTTTTTTCCTTAGGGCGGCAGAAGTGGCTTCGTGCTGTAGGGTAGATTCCTCAAGATCCCTGCGTAACTTCTGAAACTCTGCTTCCCTTTTCTTGTTGAGCTCCACTTGGACAGATGTGGCTCCACCTGCCTCCTCAAGCCGTTCACTAATGTCTTCTAACTCACGAGAGAGATCACATCTCTGTTTTTCTACCTTTGCTCGGGCTGCACGTTCAGCATCCAACTCTTCCTCCAGTTCCTCTATACGAGCTTGGTTTTCTTTTAATTTTTTTTGCAGTTGCACTACAGCTATTTGCTCATTCTCAATCTTTCCATTCAGTTGATTTATTTCAAAATCTTTCTTCTTCAGTTTCTCCTCTTGCTGCTGCTTATCGTTCTCTAAATCCATTATATTCTCTTGAATTAATTTGACGTCTCCCTCCAACTTTCTCTTGGCACGTTCAAGATCCATCCTAACCTTTTTTTCTTGTTCTAGGGTCCCTTCAAGGTCATCCACCTGCTGCTCAAGCTTAGCTTTAGCTTTTGTCAATGTGTTTGCTTTATCTTCTTCACTCTGAAGGTCATCTAGTGTCTGCTGCTGAGCCTCCTGTAGAGCTTTTTTCTCTTTTGTGAGCTTCACTATAATCTCATCTTGGGAGGCCATTTCTTCAGTGAGGTTCTTCACTTTATTCTCAGTAGCATGTTTCTCTTTCTCAACCTTGGTTAGAGTTAGCTCAAGGTCATCAATGTCTTTCTTTAGCTCAGAGCATTCATCTTCCAGCTTACGCTTTTTGGCTGTGAGTTCAGCATTTATCTCTTCTTCATCTTCAATACGCTCAGTCATCTCTTTAACTTTAGCTTCCTGTTGGATTTTGCTCTTTATCAACTGTTCACAACGCTCTTCAGCATCTGTCAAAGTATCTTGCTCTGACTGCACCTGGAGAAGTAAATCATTCTTTTCTTGAAGAAGTTTGACCATTTTCTCCTCTAACTCTTTTCTTCGGCTTTCAGATTTATCAAGAGCCTCTTTTATTTTGTTGAATTCATCTTTCATATTTGCCATCTCTTTCTCAGCCTCAGCACTCTTGAGAAGAGGTTTTATTTTAAAGAACATTTTCATCCAAGGCCAGTTTTTCACACTTAGGAAGGAGCGAAGATTCCACTGAATAACCATTAGTGCATCTCTGCGTTCTACTAATTTTTGATATTCTGCTCTCATTAACAAAGCTCGAGCATTAGCTTGTATTCTGGTGATGATGCGGGCAAGTTGCTCATCTCTCATTTCTTCCAGTAAACCCAGCAGACCGGCTTTGAAGAAGACTTTTGTGTGACCAAACTTGTATTGTGTATGGTCAATGTCAAGTGATCCCAGTAGCTTCTCAGCACTCTTTTTATTTTCAATAAACTGGCCTTCTGGGATAGCAGATGCATTCAGAATTCTGTACCTCTGTTTGAAATCACCATAGAGTACCCTGTTTGGAAAACCTTTCCTGCAAATTCTGATACCCTCAAGTACACCATTACAGCGGAGCTGGTGCATCACCAGGCAGTTTTCCATAACTCCAGGAGTCTTGGTCTCATTGGGAATCAAACAGCGAACAAAATGTGGATGAGTAGTTTTGAGATTGGTCATCAGTTTATTAAGATTTTCTCTGTGCAGGGCAGATACGGTCTGAAATGATGACCCCTTCTTTTTACCTCCTTTCCCACTTGATTCAGCTGCTCCTGTATAGCTGGAAAAAAGATGGCTTAAAAGCTTGAGAGATGATTTTTGATACAGTCCAACCACAGTTTCGTTCAGTGGATCTTTGTTCTTAACAAGCCAGCCGGTAATATTGTAATCAACAGTGCCAGCATAGTGAACCAGTGCAAAGTGTGCCTCTCCCTTGCCTTTGACAGCACGTGGCTTCTGGAACATGCTTGATTTGCCCAAGTGATTATCATAAAGCTTTGCCTTGAAGGTCTGGTCGCTTGCCTTTGGAAACATGCACTCTTCCTCAAGAATAGACATGATCCCAAGAGGCTTCTCAATCAGATCAATACAAGCTTGCAGGTCCATCCCAAAGTCAATGAATTCCCAGTCTATTCCTTCCTTTTTGTACTCCTCTTGCTCCAAGACAAACATGTGGTGATTAAAAAACTGTTGCAGTTTTTCATTTGTGAAATTAATGCAGAGCTGCTCAAATGTGTTAAAATCAAAGATTTCAAATCCAGCTATATCCAACACACCAATGAAATACTGTCGATGCTGCTTTGTGTCTAAGGACTGGTTGATTCTTATGACCATCCAGTTGAACATCTTTTCATACACTGACTTTGCCAGTGCACCAGTTGAGTAGTATACTTGATCCACACCTTGGCCTTTTGTGACATATTCATTGCCTACTTTAACCCTTGGATGACAAAGTCCTTTCAGGAGATCAGCAGAGTTCAGCCCCATTAGGTAGGCTGACTTGTCAGCAGCTTCTGTACCATCTGGTTCTGCCTGTTCTTCTCGCTGTTTCTGCTTGAATTTCATGTTGCCATAATGCATGATAGCTCCTGTCAGTTTGTAGACTCCCATCTTCTCATCTGGGGTGAAGCCAAGCACATCAAAGCCATTGTCAGTGGCCATTAACTCCTCACTATCATTGATTGATGGAACAGTTACTTCTCCTTGGGAGATGTAAGAGTAATCATATGGATTATTTGTAATCAGCAGCATATCCAGCAACTGAGGCTTTGCATTGGTCAATATCTGGTAAAAGATGTGATAGTTCCTTTCTGCCTTTAGCTGAAAAGTCACTCGTGATTTTTCCAGCAGGTATGTTTCAATGTCAGCTGAAGAAAGTTTACCACTTGTTCCAAAATGAATGCGAATGAACTTTCCAAAGCGAGATGAGTTGTCATTTCTCACTGTTTTGGCATTACCAAAAGCCTCTAGTGCAGGGTTGGCCTGGATGATTTGGTCTTCCAGTGTCCCTTTGTTAGAGTCCTTCTTACCCCCACTTGCTCCACCAGCAGCTGCGATACTTGCAAAATACTGGATTACTCTCTTGGTGTTAACAGTCTTACCAGCACCAGATTCTCCAGTGATGAGGATGGACTGATTTTCCCTGTCTGCTAGCATGTATTGATAAGCATTATCTGAGATGGAAAAGATATGAGGAGGAGCTTCAGATCTTTTCTTACCCCGGTAGGCAGCAACTACTTCTGCATCATAGACAGGCAGCCATTTATAAGGGTTGACTGTTACACAAAACAGTCCTGAGTAGGTATAAATCATCCATGCTGCATAGCGCTCTTTGAGGTTAAACAGCACTGCAGGCTCATGTAGGAAAGTAAACATTGCCATATCTTCGATTTTATCGAATTTAGGTGGGTTCTGGGGATGAACATCTGTCTCTTTAACAGTTACTGTCCTTCCATCCTCTGTCTTCACAGTTGCCTTCCCTTCTTCCTTGCTGATTATTTGTCCTTTGACATATTCTGCTTTTTCATCCACTACAAAGCATTCAGTTTTGATGTCAAAAGGTCTAGTTTGAGCTTCAAGACGTTCTTTCTCTGACTTCCTCAGGAAAGGAGCTGCTTTACCAAATTCTGCCATGATGGTATCACCCATTGTGATCTCTTGGATTCCACAGATGCTGTAGGAATTGGGGGACAGTGTTCAAAGATTTGGTTGGGATCAGGAACTGTAGTACACTGGTTCTGCACTCTCTTTATAAATGATGACTAAGTTCCAAATATGGATATGTCTGCAGGCATCTTGGACAAGAAAAAGAGTATAAATAGCAAAGGACATGCTTATCAAGACTTTAAGTGGTGTGAGGGGCAAGAAAAAGACCTTTAAGTGATACTGTCCTTATTAGGACAGCTCTCACTTCTTCCATAGTCTCATCTGGTCTGCCACTTGTCAGCTCCACTGGTAGTTCTATTACTATTCATTTTTGCAGTTTATTTTCCTGTAGTTTGAATGTCTTTTATATCCCACCTATGCATGTATGTACATAATATTAAACTTTAGTCTGCCATTTAGATGGCAATAGCAATTACCAAATAAGGAGATCAATTTATAATTTTAGTACAACTTGAGTCAGAAATTTGGGTTCTATTTATCTTGACATGCCAGCAAACCACTTTCTTTATCAAAGGTTCCTCTGATAGATTCCACTGACACCTCTTGCAGCTATCATGGAACAGACTGTCTTACCCTATCCCTGTTTAACACCACTCCCAAAATAACACTGGATAAAT
>JAOTRR010000010.1:20973942-20987267 GCA_028570945.1 Gogo arcuatus | reverse complement strand
GTTCATACTGTCTGCAATGAAATACAAGTCAAAGTCAATTTAGAAATCACTGCTTGCTTTTTTATTTGCATTTTTCACACCATTCCAACTTTTCCTGATTTGGGGTTGTAAATCTTGACCTGTACAGTAGACTAAATAAAGACAACAGCTCGATTTATAGAAGGATTTTTTTTTTTAATTTGGCACTTAGATAATCTCACTAATATCCCAGCTGATTTGTGTTTAAATGAAAATGCCAGCAATCATGATAAGGATATGATTGAGGTTATTTTTATTTCCTAATAATAAAATAAACTGAAGGATAAACACTACCTCCACAGTACATCTATAATCTTTACTCTAGTCTGGAAACCAGTGTGTACTTTCATGAGGCTCCGCATCGGATAACCGGCTACATTAATGTTCAGTAACTAGCTGGGTTGCCAACTAATTCATAATTCCGCTACTTTACATAAACGTTTTGTTATTTAATCAGGATTAGAGAATCTACTCACGTGCTGGTTTGTTGTATACTGGACTCACACTTTTCCATGGTACGTTGTTTTTGCGTTAAAAACTCTATCCTGTACTCTTACTTTAACGAACCCAGCTTTCTTAGCTAAATATGTGTTTACTCAAGTCCAAGTAACTATAACTATAACTGTAATCCCTTCCCAAACAGAAACGTCACCAACTGCCCAGAATTCAAACGACTTTCCACCCGGCCTGATTTCAAATAGTGTCACGTGACAACGACGTAGTAGTCATGCAGATTTAAGACATATTTTAGGGTTTTTTTGTACCTAAAATGTTTTAGGTGCACTTAAAACATACTTCAATAATCTAGTAATAAAATAAGTCAGTTAAATGCGAAATTAAATGGCTTTTTTTTTTTAAAGTGTGTTAACAAGTAGTTGCTACAACTTCCGGTTTCCAAATGCTCTCAGCCAGAGCGAGTCGCGTCACCTCCGTTCACTCCAATGAACCTTTTAGCAATGGCGGATCGTGGAGCGTCTCAATAGTTCCCGGAAGTTAGCAGCAAATACTAGCAGCGCGGCAGAGTCATTATCAGTACTGTATTATCAGTATATTATCAGCACATCTGAATCAAATTAACATGTGCATTAAAGCATGTTAGTGGAATATCCCCCACTAAGTTAGTATATTTAGGGAATGATAACAGATAACAGATTAGGCTGATAAAGATTTGGCCTTTTCCGATTAAATAAGATTTAATTTAATCTATTTAGACATTCGATTACTAGATTTATTGTCCCAATTTTTAGTTGTAATAATAAACATTTCTTTTTCACTGGTACTTATTCCTTGGTCAGATTTTCTATTATTATTATTATTATTATTATTATTATTATTATTGTTATTAATGTATTTATTAATTTATTTTTGGAGTATTTAAAATTATATAATTTAAACAAAAACACTAATTAAAATAATGTTACTACTTTTGATGGGCAGCATATAGATCAAGATTTATTTATTTAAAAAAAATGTTTGAGACCTGAGGTCAGATATTTCCCTCTTTATAATCAGTTATGATCAAAAGTTGATGTAAAAATATCTTTAATCTTTCAATCATGTTGATAATGTTTTTACAACGAGCGCCCTTAAAAGCTTTTCTCTTTTTTTAAACCAAATTTTCTTTTACTCCGAAAGGAAGTGGAGTATGCGGTATCTAAAAAAGTTGTGTGAAATATCCCATGTAGGATGAGTAGTGATATTGGCTTAATATTTTACTTTTCTCCTCCGCATAAATATTAATACAGTATACAGGAAGGTGGAGCTCTTAAACCCTTCGTTTAGCTTTACATTCTGTCAGAATTAGTCATTAGTGCTAATAAATATGTGTAACAATAATAATAATAATAATAATAACAACACTACAAGTGTAATGTAACCTATGTAATGGTACATAATGTTCATGTTACTGATGTAAATACTAACAGACACTTAATAGCAGTTGTTCAGGTAATGTTAGCCTAAAATATGTTAACAAATCAGGTAACGCTAGCTGTTCACACTAATCCTCAAATAGTACCAAATTTTACTTTTATAGAAAAACATATTAATGTAACTACAAACACGTCAGTGTGCTATATAAATAATGTAAATCAATGCATTTATTGACTACTAACTACCAAAAATGTGTATTTACATATTCAAATTGCCTGCAAAGAACTTCCTGGAATTATCTGAAGTCAACATGAATCACATATTTTAAGTACTTATTTTATAAAACATACTTCAATGACCTAGTAATAAAGTAAGTCAGTTAAATGTGATATGAAATGACAATTTTAAAAAGCATGTTAAGAAAGAAGTTGCTGCAACTTATGGTTTCCAAATGCCCTCAGCTTATTAATATTCATGAGGAAAGCGCTACCTGATTGCCCAGTGAAACTTTTCGGCTCGCATGCAATGTTCTATGGCTGTTGTCAAAAGCCTCCCTGACTTTAGCAAGTGCTTCGAGTAAGGGCATGTGTCCATATAGCATTTTTTCTCTGGCAGAAAAGAGCTGGCAGGGCGCTAGGGAGTGCTTCATCCCAGCGCTTCAACAAAAAAACACTCCCATGCTGTGCATGGGTTTTGTTTCTATGACAACAATATCTTGACAACATATAACCACTTTAACTTCTGTTGTATGTTAGATGAGTGACCTATTCATCTGTAACAAATTTTTGTGACCAAAAACAAAACAAACAAACAAAAAACAGAATTACAGTGCTTAATGTAGGTGATGTAGCTGAGAATAGGCTTCACGAGGCTTTGGAATAGGGCATTTAGCAGCCAAATGAAATCAGGTTAATAAAGCCACAATGTGTCCATCACAAATAGAGTATATGGTCCTATTACAACACCCACCCACCCAGACATTAAATCTCTTAATCAGGTGTGAATAGCTAGAGTTAGTGGAGTACTGTAGTAGTTTGCATCTACCAGCATTGGGTATCTGCAGAACTGTCTCTGATACAGATAAATGTGAGTCAACACAGAACAACTTAGGCTTTTTGCATTTTCATATGGTAATTCCAGTCACATTCATGCATTTTCTTCTCATAGGGCTTCTGTATTATCCCAAAAATGCAGCAGATAATTATATCCTCAGTGTTGTAAAAATTCAGCTCACATTCTAGACTGTATACTACCATACAGACTAGTCTGTCAATACATCCTTGGTGATATTACTATTTAGGCATACCTCTTACTGTGTATTGTGTGGCTTGGGACACATCCCTGAATTATCTCTGAATGGCACTTGCAGCCTAATCTGTTCAGTAGAGAGCAAAGCAGCATAACTTGCATTACAAAATGTTCTTGCGCAAGTAGCTTGCAATTACATTTTCTATGAAAAAATCTTATATAAAACAGATTTAATATGGGCAAGAGAAGCACTGTTGTTTCAACTGTACAGCTATGGTATGTTTATTGTCCATCTAGTTAAAAATGTTAGCTAAATGTATTCCTCTATTGTTGTATTGTTATAATTGAATCTAATTACACAGATCTTGTTAATTTCTTAAAACACAGAAAGTGACAAGCAACCCTGGCTTGAGTGTGCAAAGCACCATGCCTTCTTATTATACTCCACAGTCTTTTATGCTGCCATGCACTAGACCTTTTTCAGGTCCACATAAAAACACTTGTAATTTCATAACCATATAGAACTTCACTACAGGCAAATGGCTATTCATGTCAAAATTAAAATTACATTTACTTTATACTGTATTTGTATATAACTATGGAAATCTCATGTGATGGTAGCATACTAAACTCAATGTAACTCTCATACTTTTGTGGCCTTCATATTTTGTTGATCCTAGAGGTTTTAACCAAACATTCTTATATATGTTCCATAATACTATAGTAATTTTTGGTACCTTCTCAAAAATGTGTTAATTACCAACATATTTTGTATTATGAGTATTTTACACAGTTTGAATTTTGTGCATATTGTGGTAACTGTAATAAAGAACAACACATTGCATAGTTTTATTGTTTTTCATTTATTTTACATAATGTTTTGTTTGCACAAAAAAAGAATAATGCAATGGGAAAAGAGCTATAACTGCTTTAAATGCATGTTGAAATGATGCTTGATTTAGTTTGGTCTCAACAGCAGTTGGTAGTGTTTCATATGTTTCACAATTTTGTTTTTGCTTCCAAGTGACTGTTTATTGATAGAAGGGGAAAGAAATGTCCATTTTTAGCCTTCCATTATGAACACTAACCAGGGCCTCTGGATCTGTTGGAAAAACTACAGAGACAATATTTTTGAACTTCTTCACCATGAATAAGATCAAATTCATGCACCTATCAACAAAGACATTCAAGCTATCAGTGTTCAGCAAACTATTAACTTCCTCAATCAGGCTGTTGACTAATCTAATGTGATTAGTGTATAATGTGTTGATTTTTGCAGCAACTTTATCAAGGAAATCAGATCTGATCATGTCAATGAATTTCTGTGTTTTCTCAACAACCTCTTGGAGGGCTTGACCCAGCTTCTCAAAAATCACATCAAGGCTCTCTAGCTGCTTTACCGTATTCACACTGTGGGTCAGGGCATTTTCAATATAACTGAGGATTTCATCTCCAGTTAAGATCTCACCATGGGGTAGGACTATCCTGATTGTCTTAACAATGGGTGAGAAGTGGGTTTTCAGGTTGTCAGTGATTGCATTAATAACTTTTTCAAACACTACAGCAATGCAGCTTCTGATTTGTTGGCAGATCTCTGGCAATATAGCTTCCTTGATACCACGCAGCTTAATCTGGGTCTCCCTCAGGAAGGTGACAGCAGCATTAAGAAGTTGCTGAATGGCCTTCTGGTGCTGAACAACAACATTTCTGAATAAAACAGAAAACTGACTAAGATCAGGTGCATGATTGTATGATATAGTGTAGGCTTCAGTTAGGGCACTGACGAGAACTGTCTTCAGTCTGTTGATGGCACCAAGAATACCATATTTTTGTGCAAAATTGGTGACAGCAGAAGTGATGACAGGTAATCTCTCTTTCAGGACCAAGATTATCTTTTTGGGTGCTTCCAGGTTGCAATAAGCCTGGAAGTGTATTTTTTCATCTCCATTTGCAGCAACATTCACCTTCAGGATGTCAATATCATTTTTGGGTGAAGACTGTAAAAGAAATCAACAATTAATAAAACAAAAATAAAAATGCATTATCAAATAAACTATAGAGGGACTTAAAAATGTTACTGACTGCATAATGGCCATAGAGGCGTGAAGTCAGCTGAAATGGAATCTTGCCCTGGAGCTGAAAACCAAGGAAGCCGGCCGATGGTGAGGAAATTGAGGCAGTCACTCCATCTCTCTGAGCAGCATAACGAAGGTTCACATCAGTAAAAGTCGGGCTGGTGATGTCAACGTTCAGGGTATGTCTGGGATCACTGAAATATAATTTAACATAATATGAGATATAATTACTTTAAAATATTACTTATATTTATAGCGTACCAATAGAAAACAGGTAAACAGTATTTTACCTTGGTGTAAAAATACTGTTGAAGTCTATGGTGAAATCGCTATGTTTAAGGAAAGCCTTAGCTCTGGCATTCAGGACTTCATTTTCCACAGCAGTACTGAGATAACCTATTGCAGATCAAAGCACAAATTACAGATTAATTACTAAAATTTCCTTCAAATATATTTCTTTTTAGAACACATTTGCTTCCTCTTCTCAAAAAGGAATTTTATAAAAATGTTCCTGAAAATCTCACAAAATAACACTATAATTTTGGAAATAATTTGATATTGAGTATGGAAAGTTAGAGAGAATTATAGCATGCAGCAACAAAAGTGCATTTTTTTCATTAATGTATAATACTTACTGTCAAGATCATATTCCAGGAATACAACTGGAGATTTGGATGAGGACTTGAAAACAACTTTGAAGAATGGGGCATCACCTTCCACCTCAAACACAATATGTGTGGTATACACTGGAGAAACCATTTTTGTGGTATAGGAAATATTCTGCTTGAAGAGAGTCATGTCAACAACTGTCTTCTCATAGATGGTGAAATCACCAAGAGTGGTTGGCTGAGAAATGTCAAATTCTACATCAGCAACAAGGGAGCTCATTGGAGCCCAGTCAACAATGGCATTAGCAGCATGCTTACCCTTTTTGCTGAAGGTGGCAATGTTGACTTCATTGTTAGAAATGATATTCATGACTGTGTACACACGGCTAAGTGTTGACTCCATGTCAAAGTTTTCACTGACATCAAAGTCTACTTTGAGATTCCCATGATTAACATTTATATTACCAATAGTCTTCAGATTGGAACGCAGCATTTCACCAGTCATGTACATGTTTGCCTCATTATCTAAAGCTCCCTTCACAATGCCAGTTTCCAGAAACGTTCCATCAATCATACCCTTTGTGGTAGACTCAATAGAAATGTAGGGAGCAACTCCATCTACCTTCAAAGTGTGTTCAACAGCACCACTACCAACAGCCATGATAATGGGAAGGTCAAATTTGTGTTTGATTGTTAGTGTAGATACTGTATTTGGATGGGTTTTGGTGTTTGCAAGCAGCTTGTGGTTAACTTCAGTGCTAAGGATAGGCAGAGTCATGTTTGCAACTGTGGTCACTGATACTGCAGCTTCCAAATTTTCTGTGTTCACTGTCAAAGTGCTGTTATGGGTTCCTTCAATGTAAGCATTCTTCAGAGATAATGCATTAGCAAATTTCAGTCCTCTCCTTAATGTGAGGGTGCTTGTACCCTCAAGTTTGGCTTTCAATTCTTCAAACACCGAGGTAGAAGTAGCAGCAATGCGGATGACAAAGTCATTATCTCCATATACTCCAGCATTGGTAATCAGGTTGAAAATAGAAGACTTGAAAGACATCTCAGAGATTAAGTTGCCTACAGCAGGAACCCTAATGAAACCAAGGTAAATGGTTGGTGAAAGCCTTTTCTTTTGGTAGACAATTTTGGCGTTTACATCAACAGTCGGTTTGGTTGTATACAGGTACTTGAGGCCACTAGTCTCATACAAGTTGACATCATTGATGGCTGGGATTGTTAAATCAATGACTGGTATAACAATTTCTGGAATGCTAATAGGAACAGTTAGGAACTCCAGGTCAGTTTCACCATTTACAGCAGCGTAAATTCCTGCCTCAGCATTGTTGTTTTCAATTGTGAAGTTATAGCTGTATTTGTGCTGGCTGAAGCGCACAAGTGCTGCAGTGTTAATATGCTGCTTCTTGGAGTTGAGAATTAAAGCATAGTCATTCTGAAGATCAAATTTTGTGGAAAGGGACTCTTGGAGACTTACTTTGGCATTGCCCTTGTTCTGGATAGCAACAATGATTTCAATAGGATGAACCTTGATGTTAACAGCATTGGATAGAGTACCACTTACAGCTCCCGTAAGCTCTGTGTCATGTGTTGCTTCCACTTCAACCTTCATTCTACCAAGGTGAGCCTTTCCAGATGCTGCCATTACACTCTTTTTGATGAATGGAGACTGAGTCTCAGTTCTGCCATTGAAGTCAATATGGCTAAGGGCAACTGCCTCAACATTCAATGTTTTTTTTAACTTTAGGGTGGCACTGTCTGAGTCACCAGTAAAGGTCAATTTAACACTTCTTGGTGTAATAGTGCAGAGCAGGTCACTCTTGTGGGCCCCCTCATCAGAGTAGCCAGAAAGAGCGAATGTGCCTGTGCCTACATTTCCCACTGTCAGTTGAATGGTGGCGTCCTTCTGCAAAACAACTACTGACTGGGTCAGAGCAGCCTCACTGGTCAGTGATAGGAAAGCAATGTTCACTCGGTGCTCGTAGGTTGTATCCAAAGATGCTGACATTCCACCTTCCACTGCAAAGAATGCTTTGTTAATGATGTCTGCAGTGTAGGGTGTGGTAGTCACCCTCACAGTTGTTTGGGAAGTGGCTTGGGCAGAGAGGCCATACAATGTTACTGAGGCCTGGTGTTCAACATTAAGGGCACTATGTATGAACTTTACAGTGTCTGCAATAATCACACGGCTCATTCTTGGTAGACCAATGCGCACAGTGGCATCTAGATTATAGTTTAGAATTTTAAAGCTTAAAGATTCCCCTACAGAATTAATAAGTGCTACAAAGTGATGCATTTGTTCACTGTCAGTGGAATTTCGAACTTCAGCAAAGGTGGTCAGGGCATAAATGGGACTGTTGACCCTGATCCTGCCATGGAGCTTTCCAAACGCAGGCAAAATCAGGGTATTGGGGATTTTTGGCAGCTTGATCTCAGGAATCTGAAGAGGGATGTCAAGAATGTGCTTATCATTTAATTTTGGGATGGCAGGCAAGGAAATATGTGGTAAAGTAACCTCTGGCAGTGTGAAGGTAGAGAGGTCAGGCAGGTTCACTGTGAGTTTTCCAAAGTAAAAATTATTATCGAATATTTCAAAATTAAAGTTAATAATGAAGTCAGCAAGTTCTATGAGTATTTGCTTGATATCATCATATGTGATGGTGATTGCTGGGACAGTGTAGGATCCCAAAATGGTGAATTGTGGAAGGTTAAACTGTACAGGGAACTCAGCCTCCTGAAGTTGCTGTAAACTGAACTTCCTGGAAGGAAGAACCAGGTCAGTCAGTGGGACAGTGATGGAGGGTATCTCAATTTCAGATGTCTTCAGGGCTTTGACAACATTGTCAGTGATTTGCTTCAGCTCAGTGACAATTTGTTGATCACCAAGGAGTTTTGTAACCACCTCAGCATAGTCATTAAATGCATTAATGAGTACAGACAAAACCTTGTTATAGATATCACTCACTTGCTGCAGAGCCTGTAGCAATTCTCCTCTGATGTCCATATCAATAATGTCCTGCTTGAACTTCTCAGCAATTGTCTTAATGTCATTAAGGACAAGAGTGTCAATGAGATTTTTCACTGTTTTTATGACATCCGAGACGTTGGCTGATCTTAGCTGTTCCAAGAAAGCAGATGTAGATGACAGGGCATAGTTAATGAATTCTCTAGTTGCCTCAAGTTTCTGCGGAAGCTCAAGTGACACAATGAGGTTGTTAAGTTCCGCTGTAAGCTCACTAAGTTTTTGATTAACCTCATCTACAAATGTATTGTATTCAAATGACTCCACTGATTTAACAAAAGCCTCAATTAATTTGTTCAAATCATCAATAATCTCCTTTATGTCAGTTGTCTTCAGGTAGGTGAGGGCATCATCCAGCATGTGTGGGAAAGGAATCTGAATAGATTTCAGCATGTTACCAAGGACCTGGATTGTTTCATCAATTTTGAACTGTTTGATGAGTTCCAGAAACGTATCCAAAATTTCTTCAGTCCTCTTATCAAGCTCATATTTTATGAGAACTTCTCTAAAGCTGTTGTAGATAACTTTACACCTTCCAATGATGTCCAGTTTGGTGATCAGCTGCTTTAGTGTTTCAGCAATCTTGCTGATATCTTCTCTGGGAAATTTGGCAAGCAGATGCTTTGTGTACGTCTCAGTTGTTGTAATGATGTTTTGCATTTGGTCCACAAATTTAGCCTTATCAAAATCTGCAACCACATACTTCAGGTCTGTCACATATTGTTGTAGATGCAATTTAATGGCATTCAATTTTTCAACATCGTAGAACACAGGAATGCTGCTGTCTTCCAGTTTAGTCATATCAATCTGTTTAATCACATTTTCAATGGCTTCAATGACAGCAAGGAGCATACTCCTGATGTCATATTCTTCACTGAGTAAAGTTGCCTTCTGCATAATTGTGTCAGACAGGGTGCCACTCAAAATCAATTCCTGTACTTCACTGACACGAGTACTTAACTCAGTCATAACCTTCAGTGTGACGGACCTCAGTTTATTCACAGCAGCCTCCAGCTCCTCTGTAGTGATTGGACAGTCCTGAGCAAATGTAATCAGGCTCTTTTTAAGCCGGTCAACTTTTTCTTCAAGATTAAACTCAGTTACCGAATCAGTAAAGTGCTGTAGAAGGGTCTGAATCTTGGCAATAAATTCCTCTCTTTTTATGTAATCCTGCAATGCCTCAACAAGAGTCACAGATGTGATTTTGAGCTTCTCCAGGACTGCAGGCAGACTTTCCAGAAGTGGCAGGTTGATAACATGATTATCTTTGTTCTTATCATACTGCATTAAAGCTGAGATAGAGAAATCTTGGCTTTCTCTATATGTGACTTCTCCAGACACTTCCAGTCCAATCCTCTCATGGCTGTTATAAGCTCTGAGTTCTTGGTTGAAGACACTGTTGTTTATTTTAGACTTTACTGTTACTGATGCTGATTGCTCAGAAAGTGACAGTTGGGTGTCAACCTTCTTATCAAAGTTGGCCTCAAAAATGACATTATTGTTCAACTCATGTGTAGTTGAGAACCTACATTCATGGGAATGGGCAAGAGCAAGCGGCTCTGCCTTCAGAAGGACTTTGGTGTACACCTGGGCACTATGTTTTCCATACAGATACAACTCCCCATCACCATTGGCAAGGGCATGCAAATTAAAGGTGAATGGAGCAGCAGTGGCCTGAAGGGTAGTGGAGAAGCGAACAAGTTGGGAATTGAAACGTGCATCATTGTTGAGTCTTACACCAAGTCCAACAATCTCAATTTCAGTGTCATAGCTCATGTGAGCTCCAATGAGTTTTCCAGTGGTACTGCACTTAGCATTTCCAGTCAGATCTGCAAACTTGATTTCACAGGTGTTTTTCAGCTCTGTTTCAGAGGCAAGCTTCAAATGACTTGTCATGCCAGCCGTTGCAGTGTAAGGTTCTGCCTGAACTGACACGTCATATTTGTACCATATATCCTGGGCAAGATTAACTTGAGACATAGAAGTTAAATCTATGGAAAACATTGTGCCAGATATGGAGTTGGTATTATCAATAGCCATGCCATTAAGTTTTCCTATTGTTTCAGCTGATAGAGAAAATTTAGAAGGATGAAGGATACCAATGAAGGAATTCTTAAGAGTAAACAGGCTGTTTACTGAGGTGGTGCCATTGGTGGCCAGGCCATTTTTGTCCAGGGTCACACTGGCTTTGTGAGTAGCTGTGTGTTCAGCTAGCTTCACCGAAGCATCACTGTTTACAACCAAACCATTACTATTGAGAGTTGCAATGAGCATGGAGTTAATATGGTCTTCAGAATGCCTGGTTGTTGTTTCAATTTTGATGCTGATGTCTTCAGCACCAATGTTTGCTTCAGCAATGTTATAGATATTCAGCCCCAGAACCAATGCCTTAGTGTCTGATGTAAGAGCACACTTAGATCTCATGAGTGTAACTTCAGCATTGTGTGTCAGCATATCCTCAAATGCAGCTGTGTTTGATACAACTGAGAGTTCTCCATTAACAAAGCTTGCTACAATTTTGTTCTGAGCCTGGAAAGGAGTTGAACTAACTTCTAATGTTGAATCAATTCTTGCCTCTGGCTTAAATGGGAACAGAGCAAGTGACTGTGTGAGGGTGACATCACCGTCAATCAGACCAGTCACAAAGGATCCTATTAAGTGGTTATCTCCAGAGATTTCGTCTGTATTCCCTTCCAATTGGCCTGTATGTTCCAGAGAAAACTTTACACTAAAGGGACTGGTGGCTTCAAGCTTGCTGCTTGATTTTATTCGGATTTTCTCCATCAGTTGTATTTCCTCAGCAATGGTAATTCTGGCATTAATGAGCTTGTGGTTGACAGCAGTGTTCATCTCTGCCGTTAGAGTATCAGTCATTGTTCCAGTAATCAAGGCTGATCCTGTGCAGAAGCCAAATTATTTAATTAGTTATGTTCTGTTTTTTTTTCTAGACCACATCTTATAAACTTATCTAGTTTATTATGTGACAGATACCCCATAGTTCTATCTAGAAAAAGAACAGTTATACAGTAGTACTTACCTTCAAGTGTAAGGGAGAGGAGATCTACAGGGCCAAATCCAGTTACACCAACTCTAGCAGAATAGCCTTGATGTTCATCAGAATCTCTGCCAGCAGACATAGTTGCCTCCAGATCATAGAGGTTGCTGCTTAGCTTACCGGACACTTCTGCCTTTCCAAGGGTGGGCAGAGACAAAGTCAGGTTATTAGGAACAAAGACCTCAGGCAGTGGAACATTAATAGAGGCAATCTTTAGACCAAGCTGAGGCACAGCCAGATTTGGTGTGGTGAGAGCAGGAGGAAAGTTCAGATCCTTGGACGATTTGCCACCAAGAGGCATTGGCAGGATGATGGTGTAGTAATGCTTTCCAAAGTGGTACTTTGCACCTGCCTCACTGTTGAAAGAAAATACATGACACTAGTACAATAGATCCCACAAATATTAGCACCTAATTGCTATTATTTTTATTTTGCAGTGTTTTTATTCACTATAGCTATTTGGTTAGTTTTGTAGGACAACGTTCAACAAATATGAGGTTCACTCACATATTTAAAAACAGCTTCTCAGGCACCTCAAACTCAGGGAGGGAAGGAACCCTTAGGTTTTCCACATATGGGATCTTAGAAGCTTCAATATAGGAATTTGTGGCCTGCAAAATAACAGAAAGAGATTGGGTTGTATTATTTATATTTTACACAGAATTTATTTTCTGAATTTCTGAATTTATTTTTACTCCAGTTTAGGTTTTATAAACGTATGTCCTCTTAAAACATAATTAACACATAATTAACACTTTACAAACACATTTGGCTCAAACCCATTTGGTTCCACATAATTTTCAGGCACTTAATTCCTCTTAGTAAAACTGTTCTATCACATTGTGTTTTATTTCCAAGAATGGAAATATAAATGACAGACAGCTGACACTTAGGGACAAAAGGAATTTTTAAGTCTTGTTATTTATGTGATTGATTGTGAATCCTGGATTATAGTTATAAAAGAAATGCCATTTTCCTTTCTTCAGATTATAATTAAAGCTCGCTATATATGCTGGTGCTTATTTTATTTAAATTTAATTTGTATTGTAGGAGAATTTAACATTGCCAATTGTTTTAGCCCAATAATGATCAAGTAGCACCACAGAAACCTCACTATATATTTTCTTTTCACAACTCTATTTTAATTAAGGAGAAGTAATATATATTTTTTAATCTTACCTCAATTGATGAGGCTAAAATATCACAGATCTTTGTTTTAGTCTCTCCAATATGCTGATCCAAGAGGCCTCTGATGTCTGCCTTGATGGTGTCAAGTTTGGCAATGATGTTCTGGGTTTTAGAACTGACATCTGACTTAATCTGAGCTTCAACTTTCTCATCATCTAAAAAAAACAAACAATATATGCTTTGTTTTATCTGGATGAAAGGGTGGATGGTTGGAACTGACCTTTTTTATG
>JAOTRR010000010.1:20938777-20958722 GCA_028570945.1 Gogo arcuatus | reverse complement strand
GTGTGTGTGTGTGTGTGTGTGTGTGTGTGTGTGTGTGTGTGTGTGTGGAGTAGCATAGGTACAGATAGGTTTTGCATGTATGCTGTATGTCATAAAGATATTGAAAAGAGTGCAGTGGTCAGAGTTCCACTCTAATCACTTAACTGTCATCTAAATGATCATTATCATGAAATAAGCTTGTGTTAGTCAGACAGCTAAATAAATTCCTTCGGTACATGGTACAAACTGTATCCTGTAATCAGTTTGTTGTTGTCTGGAACACTTGACTTCATTGTACACATGAAATGCACAGTCATTCTTCAAACTATACTCCTATGAACACAACAAACACATTATTTTATTGAAGATGAAGTTTCTTCTTTTAAAAAAAAAGATGTGTCTCTGGAACCCCTGCAAAAATTCTTTCATGTTTATATAACGTCATTAACAATATACATATTTATGTGTGTGTACACTACTTCATAGACTTTTTCTTTCCAACATTTTCTCAGCCTGTCTCTCTATATACAGCAGTTTCATTTTTTGTGCAACACTGGATATTTGGTTAGCTTTTTAACCAAAGAATTGCAAACTTAGGATAATAACCTTGATTAAAATGGTCTGAACATCATAAACAAATAATTTTAAACTTTGTCCTGTATCCCTATTGGAGGTAGCAACGAGACAGGTTTTGTAATCTGATTGGTAAATGCTGATCCTGAAAGTGTGCTTTTGAAAACAAATGCAGAATCCAAAATCAATAATGACAAACTCTAGAACCTGCTGATATCATTCTTGCTTGATTTATTTTTCTATGTATTAAATAAATTAACATTTTATAATATTCTTTTGTAGCTGTAGTACTTTTTTTTAATATGAGCCATTTTATTTTTTGATAAACATTGCTAATTTATATGAAGATATCCATCAGCCTTACATGTCTGTTTTCTTTAGCTGTATTTTTAGGGGTTTGAGTTTTCTCGGCTGCAGTTGAGAAAGACAATGTGCTTATGTAACTGATAGGAAGGTGCTTTCTTGCATTTCAATATTTTTTGCAATTTGCAGCACTAAGGATGATCTTTTTGAGGAGTTTTGAGGACTGCCATAGATATAGTAGCCAACTCCTGAAGCCATATTTTAGGATCAGTGCTTATGTGCAATATAAACTGATTGCAGGTAACAACACCATAATTATTCTTTTCCATTAGTATAATGGATTAGTAGCAAATGATAGATTATATGGCTTAAAAGATCAAAGTGACCTTTTTTTTCCCTCAATGAGGTTAACAGAGACCTGTTTGGGAAATCATAATCATGTCTCTCTGTATTTGCAACAGTATGTGAATATTTTTAGATAATGGCACTTTTTTTTTGCCTATATCTGTGTGATGAACAATTTAGGCAGTAACTGTTTGTAGAGGGGGCACAGTGCATTGCTTCCTCAGAGTTCCAGACTCCTTGGTTTGATCCTGAGCTTGGGTTACTGTGTCTGTGTGGAGTTTTGCATCCTCTCCCCATGTCCATTTGGGTTTCCTTCCACCTCCCAAAAATGCTGCTAGGCAGATTGGCTATGATAAATTGGACTGGCGTTCCATCCAGGCTGTATTTCCAGTACTCCCGGGATAGGCTCTGGAACCCACTTGGCCCTGACTAGGATAAATCTGTTACTAAAGATAAATAAATGAAATAGCTGTTTGTAGAGACTGCTTTTGAATTTAGTTCTCCTTATGCTTACATTAGCAGGCTGTTGGACAGGTAATCAAATCTATATAAAATCTGTATTGCAGAATACACTGCAATTTGAAGACACACTGCAGTAAAGAATTATAGTTCATTAAATACATTTGAGCAATTTAAATAACACATTCTAAGAGAACTGCTTTTCTTTTCTGGCATGAGTGACCAGCTGCTCGAGGTTTTGTGTGCATACAATCAAGAAAGGAGTTAATTTATTGAATACACAAGCAAAAATTGTGCAAAGGACTAGCAAACATGCTGAATGCCTGGTATAGAGCATTATGTAAGAGTGGATAAGAGTAGAATGTGTAAGACAGAATAACAGCCTTGTTACATATGTGTGTCTTTCCTGGTATCCTCTATTAACACTGGTGTTTACTGCACTGTGTGTGACCTGTTGCTTCACTGGGCTCCAACAACTCCAGCATCTGAGCAAAAACATGCAAATATGCCCCCTAGTGGAAATTTCCAGATGTTTTGTTGACTGACATTGCGGAATAATAAGGGCCCTAGTTCCAGTACGTAATTTGTTAGATTTTCATATGGCCTAGCTTTTTCTAATCCAATCTCACACTTCAGTTAACCAAAATGCCACTAAAAGATTGTTCACCACTCCTATGTGCATTTTCCCCATGAACAGGCTTTATTTAATGTAATATAATGATGGAATAAACAAAGCTATTTAATTATGCTGAATTAGGATTAGAGCAGTTAAGGGGCCAAGCACTTTCTTGCCCTACCCTTTAGTAACAGAGGAACACCAGAAACCACTGTGACTATCAGTACTTGTTGGAAAGGAGATATACTAAATTTGATAACACGTCAAGCTGTTGCTAAGATATGCCCTCACATCCTGTTTGGCAACTTCACCCTCAAGTTTGTTTGTGCATATCAAAAATCCAAGAAACAAGTTTTGTTTGGGTTGGTCTTGATGCTGTGATCCACATTTTGTGATGATTGGACAAAATTGGGCAGCACGGTGGTGCACTGGTTAGCACTGTCGCCTCACAGCAAGCAGGTTCTGGGTTTGAACGTGCAGGTCAACCTGGGCCTTTCTATGTGGAGTTTGCATGTTCTCCTCATGCCTGCGTGGGTTTCCTCCCACAGTCTGGAGGCATGCAGATTAGGTTAACTGGCTATGCTAAATTGCCCGTAGGTGTGAATATGTGTGATTGACTGTCTGTCTTTCTGTGTTCACCCCACGATAGATTGGCAACCTGTACCCCACCTCTCACCAAATGTCAGCTGGGATTGGCTCCAGCCCACCAGTGACTCGAAATGGATAAGCAACACAGAAAATTAATGGATGGCAGAAAGTCCAATATGGCAGAAATGATCATGGTGTGTGTTGATCTTACCGCGAGTTGGCCTAGTGGGAGACCATGGGTTCTACTCGTGGTCGGGCCATACCAAAGACCATCATAAAAATGGTACCTACTGCCACCTGGGGAGTCAAACTCTTGTGGTTACCAGAGGACCAGCCCCCACTGTAACCCTAGCTATGTAATAGGCGAGAGACCGAGGGCTATAGAAATGGAGATCAGCGCCACCTGATGTGCCTTAAGGGCCTGGTTAGTACTTGGATGGGATACTGCCTGGGAATACCAGGTGCTGACACAGGAAGGGCTTTGACGTTGAATTTGGCACGACCCAAATCAGAGGAATGAGGAAACATACTTATACCGTGTTGTTTGCAGAGTTAGTGTCGCAAATGCATGCTCCAAATTGCCCTGATGGTTGCACTAGTGCCCCTGAGGGGTGGACACCAAAATTGCTATGTAGCTAACATTGTTCTCTATCACCGTCTGTGCCAAATTTCATAAAATGTATACAAAGCCTTCTATGGGCTGTCATACATTCCCATCGTTTTGTGTAGGGTGATTAGTCTATGCCAAAGTTTCCATTTCTGTAAAGTTTCAGTGTGAATGCCTGGGGCCATTTAAAAGTGTTTTTTAATTGATATAACAGATTTGTGGATATTGTGAAAGTCTCTCTCTCTCTCTCTCTCTCTCTCTCTCTCTCTCTCTCTCTCTCCTCCTCCTCCTCCAAGAAGTCATGACTTCCAAAATCAAGGTTTCTGAACTTACTAGGCTTCTTAATTTGTTTCGTTTACGGAAATAATCCATTTGTTTTATTAGCTACAATCTCTCATCCGATACACTATAACATTATTACAACGAAATTGAATTAGTCTGGTTTCGACTATCGTTCAGACATTGATAACAACTGATAAAAACTTTTATTCATCTCTTTTTTATTTGTTTCAAGACAATTTAGTAATTCAAAGAAACCACTTTTTTCCGTCTCCTTGAGTCACAAAGGTTCTTTCCATAGTGTGTCGCCACAGCTGCTTTTTCCGACGAGGAGCGTATTTGGACTGGACCACGCCGTGCCATGGGATGTTATCTCAAAAACGCTGTGGATGACTTACTTTGAACACTTCATTTTAGGAATATGTTTTAGCATTCCAATAGTATATACAGAGAAATGCTTTTATTGAAGAAAAAAACAATTTACGAAAGGTAAAATCCGCAAAATAATCACACGTGTTTAAACATGTCCCCCCTACAAATAGTTTTGGTCGCGCCCATGGACAGCCGAGCAGGCTGGTCCAGGGTATCGGATCTCCCGGTAGCAGAAATGATAATGATGAGGAGGAGGAGGAGGTTTCAAGTGTTAGCCTGGTAAACGATGGAGTCGGTTTTGTCAGGGGGAAAAGTCAAAATTATTGATACGCTATGAAATAATGTCTTCTAAAAGCTACGCGACAATGGATACGTTTGGGAATATACTTTAAAAGTGTTTTAGTTAAGGATAAGCAGGCTTTAATCGATTTCTCCCGTTGCTAAGGACACTCTTCTCCAACACTACCGGAGCTTTCAAATAATCTTTAAGCTTCTTCAGGGTAAGTTCAAGCTCACAGTGAAAATAAGCTGGGTTTTCACACGTTTACATCTACCACCTGTTAGTTAAACTTGCTCTCCTACTGTGTGTTATTGACACAGAATACAAACTTCTTGCTGAATAGTAAATAACGGTGTTTTAAAGTGAAGAGGCTCAGTTTTTCAGAGCGCCTTTTCGTGTTTATTTGCATCTATGAGCAGTTTACAGGAGAGACGGGTAATGGTAGGTGTGGCCCAACTGTGTTTATCCGTTAAATATCCGGTACACATAGATTTTTTGAGGTCAGCTTGGAGATTATTTCGCACTATAAAGCCCGTTAAAATATGGCGAGATAAAAGGACTGGTGTATAAGCAGTTTTAAGTGATGTAGTAAGTGTGAAAGGAAAGAAAAACACAGTCTTTGTGTCTTATGTCACTGATTGAGTCACGACCACTTTCAGGTCTCTGTGACAGAAGTGAAGATTGGGCATGAATAGCAAAGCATTCAAACGTTACTTGGAGAGATTTGTTGTCATTTTTCTGAGTAATTGCTCATTCTGGGGTCAGCTCAATGATTTATAACTCCTACAACAAGAGTGAGGGCTTTTTTCCCCCAGGAAAATTGGGAGCGAGAGACAACCCAGCATGCCTATGTGATCATCTGCTTTCTTTGAGACAGATCTAGTGGCACACAATCGGATGCTCAGCGACTTCGTTTCAGTGGATTAGTCAGTAAGAAAGACCTTTTGATAACACGTTCAACAAGCAAGCTTGTTGAAGAAAAAAACCCTCGGATTATCTGATGAGCTGGTACATGAGGTGTTGGTTTTTAGGCTCAGCTTCTGGTCCAGTGGAGAAGGAGAAAGCCATCGGATTTGTGTTCTGCTGATCGTTTGACAACAGTCAGGATAGATTTCGGTTACCCTGCTTTCAAGCACAGGGACGTAATGAGGCTCACACAAACACAAAGAGGTTAATGGGCTTGATGATTTATGCATGATGGACCAGAGTTGACTCCCTACTACTCTACAACCACCAGGAGGACTGTACAGCTGATGTCATCAAGCCCACACATAAAGTGTCCTGCATGAAAATATATTACATAATGAGCTAATAAATATGGAATAAATAGGTTTATAAGTGATAAGTTAGTGCAGAGCTTTGCCTTAGTGCACAGACGTCCTGCTGGGAATTCCACATCCCGTGATGGTGCAAACTTTGTGGCCGAGTACAAAAGAACATTCTGGTTAGCCAGGACAGCATGGGTGAGATTTAGGCGGTGGCAATGTGTACTGCTCTAAGAAGTGACAGAGCGACAAAGACAAGTAGTCATGGCCTGGAGAGCACCAATGTTACATAAACATCTCCACACAGTGTACATTCAAGGCCTGACCAAGAGCAAAACGTATGCTGGATCATTTGAACACCTCAGCTAATGCTAAACACATGAGTTTACAGGAAGGTTGGTGCTTAATACTTTAAATATTTACCAATATGTACATTTTGAAATGCTATGTCCAGTGATCAGTTGAATGAGACTGAAGTGAAACCATGACTTGGATCCCAAGGATTAATGCATTCAGACTAGTCTTTTGACAAAGGTTTCGAACTTGAATTAACAAGCAGTTGTCCCTAACTAAAGAAACACAGAACCTGATAGGGTGAGAGAGTCAGATTTTTAATGGTGGTCTGTTTGGACTGAATTCCATTAGCTGTGGTACAATTAAAAATAAGACTTCACAAATATGATTTTTTTTTTTTTAAGATTTGGACTTTATATTTTAAGGCATGTGGCTTAAATTGTTCATGCACAGCCCTGGAAAACATCTGGAAAAATGGTTTGATAAAACCCCATAGTAGACTTTCTCTGCAATAGTGATTACTTGTTTATAATAATTATATTATACACAAATTACACAAATTCTTCATTTGACACCCCTGTCCCAAAAATGGGTTATTTTTGACTCCCTCCGTCAGCTTGTTCAAGATTTTAATTTGGTATCTTTTATTACAAAATACACTGCATGAATTTCAGCTCTTTATTTGGACGACCCCCATGTCGTTGTTATTTGAACTAAAAAAAGGGCCTGTGGGACCAGTCTTCTTGCATGCAGTGTGTTCTGCAGACTGGAAAGTTCTGGGTTTTATAGTGGCCTGGCAAGCATTTGAAGGAAAGTGGGAGTGAGTAAAACTCAGCTACGCCCGTGGTTATGTCTGTGTCTGCAATTCCCAAGAAGCAGAGCAGCAGTGACATGTGACACTGAAAAAATATGACTAGAGTCTGTACAAAACCTCTCACCTTAAATCATAAGAAATAAAAGCAAGCTTACTAAATTTAACAAAGAGTAATAATAATGTAGCATGCTGACTGCTCATGCTGATTGCTCATTCATCTTCGGTTCTATTCACGAGTTTATTTCCTGCCAGCAAAATTTTGGTCTTGTTTGTTAATATCATATCACGTTTGTTGTTTACTGAGTACAAGAGCCTTGGCAGCGGATATGCATCAAGATTGATTTAAAAGCAATTTAAAAAAATTAAATAGGCAAAAAAGCAAGTATTAGATACAAACCCGGGAGGATATGAGGGAACAAACAAGTGGCCACCCATGGCCATTTCTTTTTCAGTATCTTTAAGCTTTTGTAGGTTTAAATGGATGATGTAGATGAACTGAGGCATTGCATTTTGCCTTGCTTAGCCATTTCACTTATACAGTCTCAAAATGTGTTTGTATGCAGGTATGCTATTTGAGCATTTCCATTCTACTTCCAGATCATCTTGATTGCTATCACAGCTGAGCACTCAGAGCTGCTTGTTAGACTATAAAAACAGCTAATGGGTTCAGATCACACTTTTTCAACAGTCAACAGTCCTCTAATGTGGCACATAGCACATTCTTACTGATGCTGAAAGATTAAAGAATTCTGCATGACCATAATAACCATAATGACCATGAAATATGAGCATTAAGCAGAGAAAATTATGTGCTAAAGCCATCTGAAATGAAAGAACTCTGACTGTTGTAGTATCTGTGTAGAATTTAGGATGGAGATGTAGAGAATGTGGAGAATGCAGAAGGTGTCAAACTGTGACTTGGTGTCTTCTGACACGCACGCACACACACAAACACACACTAACATTTATTCGTACAGACGGGGTTGTAAGCTCCTTTGTATTATCTGGCTTGTAACTCACACCGTCTTGGCAGTTTCCTAGGTTATCTAGTGCGAGTCATGACTTTTGTAAGCATCTCACAGATGGCCATTAGCTCCCCACCCCCACCACACCAGCATTGAGAAATCGATAAATTTTCACCTTAATAGGCCATTAAATGGTATCCATGGATACTAGACACCTTTCTCTCATTTCACTAGATGTAATATCTTTCTCCATCTGGCCAAATCCTCATCTGACAAAAGAGAGGAAAAAGCGTATGAAAATGGAAATACCAAAAAAGAAATATGTCTGAGAATGTTGAAATTACTTATTTTTATTGATTCTGTTATCATTGTGCAGGGCAGGCGTGAGATACCCAGACACAGTGATCCAGCAGAGGGGTCCTGGTGTAGGAGTGTGTTACCATCATGGGTAAACAGAACAGCAAGTTGCGTCCTGAGGTTCTGAATGACCTGCGGGAAAACACAGAATTCACAGACCATGAGTTGCAGGAGTGGTACCGTGGCTTCCTTAAAGATTGCCCTACCGGCCACTTAACTGTGGATGAGTTCAAGAAAATCTATGCCAATTTCTTTCCATATGGGGATGCCTCTAAATTTGCAGAACACGTATTCCGTACCTTTGATACCAACAGTGACGCAACTATTGATTTCCGGGAGTTCATCATAGCGCTGAGTGTGACATCACGTGGAGGTCTGGAACAGAAGCTTCGCTGGGCCTTCAGCATGTATGACCTGGATGGAAATGGATACATCAGCCGAGCCGAGATGCTGGAAATAGTACAGGTGAGGGAATAGCAAGAGCTGTGAAGAAACTGTTGTTAATTATTTCTCTGCGGTGTTTTATTTATTTCAACAGACACATTAACACAGGACCTAAATGGCCTATAGGTCATGAATAAATTATCCAAATTAATGCAAAAAATAAAAAGGAAAAATCCATACACTTTTTGGAAAACTTTTCCCAAATCTGCTTACTGTCTTTCTTGCATTTTGCTTTATTGTTGTATTTGCAGTGCTCTATTTGCACTGTAGGTCCCTGTTGCTAGAGCAGTTTGTTCCATATCAGTATTGGTTCAGTTGAATGTTTGGTGATATAGTTGCCTGAATAAACAGAACACATCAAGCTGCTGTTCCACAAGCCATATGGTTGTGTCAAAAATGGCAATTAAGTACAAGGGCTCTGTTTGCATTTAACAAAAAAATAATGTTGACTGCCTATGATTATTATTCATAATACAAGTATATTTCATGGAACTAACTGATCAAAATAGCAATGGGTGAAGTTTACAGAATGAGCGAGCAAATTAATTGTTGCATAACCAACGTTTTTGGTTTTTATTATCATATACACAGGCAATTTACAAAATGGTGTCCTCGGTAATGAAGATGCCAGAGGATGAGTCAACCCCAGAGAAACGCACTGACAAGATCTTTAGACAAATGGACACAGACAATGATGGTAAAAAAAAAAACTGTCCTAAACTGATTTGTATTTTTTCATTATGTAATTATTGCAGAGTTAGTGACATGATGAAGAAACATTAAGGGTAGGAGAAGTGGATTATTAAAAGGCCTGTATTTTGTTTTGCACATTCACACTTCAGTAAGCATTAAAGATCCCAGCAGTGGCACCTACATCTGGGATTCAGCTTGGAGCTCCAGGAGCCCTCAAGGACACAGCTGGCTGTGTTCTCATTGGGAGGGGAAAATAAGGCCCTGAACTATTATGTAAACTCTGTGGCATTTGTAAGTTCAGTGCCCACTATCTAGAAAATAAATGACTGTGCTTGTCTAATCATACTGAAGTAAATGACCATGTGGTGCAAGCATGATCAGAAGTGAAGCCAACTTGGGTAGCACAGTGAGTACCGCTGCCTCACAGCTCCAGGGTCCCTTGTTCGATTCTCTTCACTGTTACCCCAGCAGGAAATGGGTTCTGTTCTGGTTTGTGCACCAAACTGTTTGGGGCATTTATACCAAAAATAAATTGGTTTGAAATCTGAAAAGTTGGTTCCCAGCTGGAACCAAAAGATAGCTGGTTTTTCCAGTGCAAACTGTGATGACATCCATGGGTGTGGTGTTTGGAGAGTTTCTATGTCTTATCATTAATAGTTGGTCCATGCTTGTTTTTTTGGATGACAAATATGTGCAATAACAGAACAAAAGGTCGCAATCAATGCAATCCACCCTTTTGCTACTACTGTTGACTTCCATTGTGCATTGTGCAACGCCCTCTCGATTATGCATCCTTGATTACAATGGTTCCGCTCAAAACTGGTGGAAACGTGGGCTGGTTTGCTAGCTGGCACCAAGGTCCAAAGAATCCTGAGAGGAACCGGTTCAAGAACCCGTTCCCTGTTGGTCGAAAAGCAATATGTGTGGAGTTTTGCATATTCCGCGTCCACACGGATTCCTTCAGGATTCTCTGCTTTCATCCTACCTCCCAAGCACATACCAATAGTGGATTGGCTACTCTCATTTCCTAAGTATGCATGGTGCCCTGTGATAGTCTGGTGTCCCATATATTCCTGTATTCACACTCAGTGCTCCTAGGTTAGAACTTTGAACCCATCACCACCCTTATCAGGATAAAGCACTTACTGGAGATGAATGAATGACTGCTACTATTGAAGTGATGTGGTCTCTCTATCACTTCCAGATCTAGTAACTGCATCTGTTGCTTTATTGGCAAAATCAGTGCAACAAAACAAAATCTGACAACACAACACTGTATATGCTCCACTTTAGCAACAAGTAATCTTTTAAGACAAATCAGTTGCATTATCAGTAGAACCAGGACTGTTACCTTCTCTAATCACCATTAAGAAGTATTTCCGCTGTCGTTATCCTAAACTTTGTGTTGCCAACTTTTTTGTGTATATATGTTGTGAAATAACGTTGCAACATACTGTAATTTGCCTTGGTGCATAAGTAATTATGGAAACATCCCTGGTTATAATATATCTGACCTTTGCCTCTTTAATATTACAGGGAGGCTTTCCCTGGAGGAGTTCATCAAAGGTGCCAAGAGCGATCCCTCCATTGTCCGACTGCTCCAGTCTGATCAGAGCACTCCTCGCTAGTCATGAAAGCAGCAACATTCACAGAAAACCATGTCATATATTCACACTTAGAAAGGAGGATCAGCTGGTTGCTCTCCAAGGCATGATCTGCATTTGAGCAACAAATGAGCTTCATATACATGATCTGTTAGTCACAAAATCTGCTTAGTTTATTACTCAGATGCACACACAGATTTAACCCAACCAAGTACTTGTTAAAGTTATGGTTAAAGGAGGATCATATTATTTGGCATGTGTCAAATAAGTTCCTAAAACAACTAATTTTATTTAATGTGCTGAATGTCAGACAGTCAAGACAACCACTTAATTAATATATAAATCATAAAAGGGACCTCATCTTGAGGTAAAAGCATTGGCTGTTTTTTGGTGCAGTTCCAACAGGTTTTAGATGAATTTATCTGGATGTCACAGCCATGGGAATAAGACATGTTTTTCTTTCTTTTAAACTCAATATGCAAACACAGATAGGTAGCACTTCAGAGAAGTAATAGTAAGTCAAAGCTCAGTCCAAAAATTCTAACATACAGTAAGTGTACACTTAATCTGGTTCTGCAAATGTAACCATGTCCATTTATGTAAATGATAAAAGTAAAGTAAAAGTAAATCTTTTAGTGTTTAGTCTTGGATTGAATTTGTTTGAGACTACAGTTTTAGTCTTTGGACTGTTGCGCTTTGCCAGCTTACATAGTTTTATAATTTAGAATTCTGCCACTATGCTATGCTTCTTTGGTGATTTGCCAAAACTAGCGTTTATGTTGATAGTGTTTATGTTGATTCCTTGGCTCATTAACACAGCTGTCAGTAATCAAGGCTTGTGCACTTAGGCAAAAAGCTACATTGCTGTATCTCAGCGTAGTTAACAATATATGTACATGAGCTCCTTTCCAGTTGAATGCTGTATTTGTAAGTATTATGTATTGAGAAGTCAAGCAACCAGTAGTAAATAAACTTAGAGATAACCATACAAAAATAAAACTTAGTAGGATTTGCATGCCGATAATAAAATGCAGTCATTTTATCTATGTTCCTCTTTTATTTTCATAACAAAAACATTAAACACACTCGTGTAAGAAAAATCTACAGTCCCCACTTTACTCCCTGCTCAGCACAAATACAGCAGAAAGTGGATTTACTGACTCACTTCACATAAAAAAAAAAAAAATCCAAACTTAAAAAAAAAAAAAAAAAAAAAATCAATAGGATGTTCAACAGGGGAAACAGCAGGTTAAATCCAGGACAAGGTATATAAAGCACTCAGGACTGCATCCGGTAACCGAGAGTAGTTTCCTTTCCTCAGTGAATGTCCTGTGTCAGTAATTAATGGGGCAAGTAGCTAAGACTTTATCCTGTTTTAGTCATTGTTCACTGAGGAATGGACGTCACTGGATAACCACATGGGAGGGTGGGATTTTATTGGAACAGAGCAAACAAGCCTTATTATGAAGCTATGTATACTGGGTACAATTGGACAGGGAAAGTGAAATGACAATCCTGTTCAACATCCTTATCAGCATACCCAAACAGCCAGCCAATCAATGGAAAGGAGGCCTGTAAGGCAAAGCTAAAGCAACCATGATTTAAATCCCCATCCCACCTCATTTCAAACAATTGGAGAGAAATTAAAAGTGAGACATGTCTTTGTTTCAAGAGTGTTCAGTAACTTAATGTCCCAGTTTTCCCCTCATCCATGGGAGAGGAGAGGCAGCTCACAGACAGGCTCAAACTGGACAAGCCTTGCACAGCCTATGAACTCATAATTCATCCTTATCCAAGTCATCCAGATCCACATCACTCAAGTCAATGTCTTCCTCCACAGGAAGCTGAGGGTATGGAAAAGACATGAGAATATCTTGAGGAAGTTTGACATTTATGCGAAATGTGGCAAGTACAAGAAAGCTCCAAATGGGTGTCAATAGTAATAACCTTTATACAGCAGATTTTTTTTAATCATGCAAATGAAATAATCAATGAATATTTTTACTGTTCTTACACAGATGTTATCAAAAATTTCCTCTATGTTGGTGTTATATAAGAAAAAAAAAAGCCCTTCCACCTACTGATTTACATTTTTACTGTAAAAATATGAAGCATCGCTTCGTTTAAGTAGTTTACATCTAACTAAATATACTTACGACTCCATCCTTCCCGTCCCAGGCTTCTACAGTGTGGATCTTGGGTAAAGCCCCACCTGTTATTGTGGCAGTGGAGCCACGCCCAACAGAGAGATCCCTACAGTGGAGGAGGAAGAAAGCAGGGGGGAAAAAAAATCCTAAGTGTTACAATAACACTCAAAGAAATACATGGTCAGATGTGGGAACAGAAGCTGGGGGGGGAAACATTACCTTAAGAACTCATGGATTCCTATCTCACTGAATGAGCCTTTAAGAAGAGCAAACTTCATCTTGCGAGCATTAATAGCTGCCATGGCTGGGTAGCCGAAACCACCAATCCCTAAAGAGGCCTCAAGTTCCATCTGAGCTCCAGATTCAGTCCACAGCCAGCTATAGAAGGAAGAAAGGGAATTTAATTAAACTAAATTTTATAGTGCATTTAACAATAGATATTCTTACAAAGCTGTTTTACAAAAAAGCAGTTAAAACTGAGCTAGCCCATGAATGGCAAGACAAATTCCCCAAAAATGGCATTAGAAAAAAAATTGGAGAGGAAGCAGGCTCTAAACTCATACTGGATATTGTGATTGTGACAGAAAAACCAAGCCGCTTTTTAAAAACATTATCAAGCATATTATAACTCTTGCAGCTTGCTGTCTTGTCCATGGTCTAAATTAATCTCTTCAGTCCACTTTATAAACAATCTAAATGAAAATATGCTATAAGCACTGACCCCCACATCTTCTTCTTGTACTTCTCTGCCATCTTCATCATGACTTCCAGATAAGCATTTCTGCCTGCTGCACCTACAAACACAATAAGTAATAGGGCTAATTTAAGTTATGTACACTGCATGAATGTCATGGCAATATTGGGCTTTCAATGATTTCTCTTCACTGTTCTTTTTCTGGGGCAGAATGATTGTACAACAAATAAAAAATTTAAAAGATGTTGTACAACATACAAGTTAATTTATTTTGGGTTTTCTGAAATCAAAACAAGGCCAAAATTATACATACAGGGCCAAACATTTACACACACCCACTTAGATTTTTAATTCAGTGGTGCTGAAAGCTCCAAAAGGTCTTAACTTTCCAAGGCCTCTTAAATTCCTGTCAGTGATCATGATTGACTACAGCTGGTAGCTTCTCTGTGTCAAACAAAAAGTGTTTAACAGCACTCACTGGATTGACCAACACACAGTACAAGGGGAAAGTCCAACGAGCTCAGTGCAGATCTGAGAAAGAGGATCATAGATTTACACAACTCAGGAATCTCTCTTGGAGCCATTTCTAAACAACTGCAGATTCCAAGATAAGTTTAAACAACTGAATGCACGTACAAGTTATTGGGAGGTGTAGCTACTTTGCTAGAAGAAGACCCAAACTGTCACCCTCAGCTGAGAGGAAACTGGTTCGGATGGTCAGGAACAACCCAGGAACCATTAAGCCACAGGCCTACCACGAACTGGAAGCTGCTGGAACACTGTCTACAGTCAAGTGAATTTTAACTGCCATGGTCTGAGAGGCTGCTGTCCAAGAAAGAAACTCCTGCTCCAAAATGGACACCTTCAAGCTCAACTAAAGCTTGTAGCTGACCGCATGAACAAAGAAAAAGCCTTCTGGTTTTTAAGGAAAATTTTATGCTCAGATGAGATGTCAAGCATGGTGGTGGTCGTATCGCACTCGGGGGCTGTTTTGCTGCTAGTGGAACTAGTGCACTGCACAAAATAGATGGAATAATGAAGTACTGCCTCAATTCTTCAGCATGACCTCAAACCATCAAAATCTTGGACACAATTGGATAAGTGACCCCGAACACACATCAGAGCTGGTTGTGGAATGGATAAAGCAGGTTAACATTAACCTTAAAACAAGTCCTGACCTCAACACTATCGAAAATATGTGGACTGTGCTTAAGTCAGGTCCATGCCAGGAAACACAAATTTAACTGAATTCTGCCAAGAAGAGTGGTCAAATATCCAACCAGAATTCTGCAACATGCTTGTTGATGGCTACCAAAAATGTCTGGTCAAGGTAAAACTTGCACAGGGACATTTAACCAAATATTAGGTTTGCTGTTTGTAAATTTTTGTTCCTGTGTTGACTTCAGAAAACCCAAAATAAATTAAAACTTGCACAACAAATAAAGTTACCAATGTGTGTTGTACAATCATTCTGCCAAAGAAAAAGAACAGTTCAAAGAAATCACTGAAAGCCCAATATTGCCATTCACGTCCATGAGTGTATGTAAACTTCTGACCACACGTGGATAATCTTGCAACTTTGGTTAAACAGCAGGTGTATATATGCACCAAATGTTCTCATACCTGTATCTAGAATATGAGGCAAAACAGCAATAATACAAAGCTGATGATCCTCACAAGTCTTCTTTAAAACATCCTCACTCAGAATCTAAAAAGGACAATACACAATTACATTACACACACAATTTAATCCCTTAAAATATAAACAAAAGCACAGTTCTACAAAGCAGCGCTAGATGAGCAGGTAGCACCCAGATATGACACCCTTAACCTGCATGTTCTGTTCACTGCTTAATGAATGTCTCATTGACCCAAAGCATCACTTGACAATAATAGTAAAAATCACTTAAATATTCACAGTCACTTTATCTCATCTCAAATCATCAGCAATTTTGCTTCATACTTACAAAGACTGGTCATCTTTAAGATTTGTGTGTATTTAAAGGTGACATACCTCTTTTCCACAATTTGACAGTTCCCTGAGGTCTTAATGAAATATCTGTGACATGCTTTGGTAAATAATACCACAAGGATAAAGCACCACAGCTCCCTTCTCACCCTGTCTAAACAGCCCTGTTCAAAACAGCAAATTTGTGTGCCTGTTCCTTTAAATGATAAAGAGCCACTGCTCACTCCACCCCCTTTTCCACCGGCCAATCCTGTAGCACTTTCCTCATGAATATTCATTCACAAAGACAGTTCTCAAGCCATGAATGGAGATACTCAGATGAGGGGGTGGTATAATTCTAATTAGCTCCAGTTGTGACGTAGAAAGGGGAGCCAAATCTGAACGGCTTGTTGATGCACGTTTTCTGAAACAGGCAGCCCAAAAGAAACTGGCTGGGTTGTCTTATTTCAGAGTTTGTGGGTGTGTAGACAGGCACTCCAGATACCCAATTGTATGTGCAGTGAGTTTTTCCATAATGCCTCGTTTAAGGAACCAGGAAAAACTGAATGAACAGACCTCTACTAGTTCTGGAGAAGGGGCGTTGTCTGAGTAAAGATCCATGGCACGGGCAATGAGGTCCGAGCGTGTGCGTCCACCCGGGTAGTCCTCTGGCTCCTCTCCTTTTCGAAAGATCTTAATAGTAGGGAATCCTCTGATCTACAAGTGATAAATTAAGACAATCAGTAACCAAGGCAAAGCAACATTCTAAAATTACAGAGTTTTCGATCCTCAACACCAATTTCTAGACAGATATGAAAGTGATTAACACATGATTCAGGCATCAGACTCACTCCGTAGCGGCTTGCCAGACCCTGATGCACAGTAGCGTCTACAGCTCCCAGCTTCACTCTATCATTGGTCTGCTCTTTGACCTGAGTAGCCGCAGCCGCCCATTCAGGCTCAAGACTGAAATGATGAAATTACAGATTAATAACCGAGACCACAACTAAAAATACAATGGATTTTCTTTTGTATGCATTATTCTTTTCAGTCTATATGACACTACAGGACTTTAATAGCATCACTTAAGAACTTTATGCAAGCTTACTTTTTACAGTGTCCACACCATGGTGCAAAGAATTCCACCATCCACACATCATCACTGTCCAAAACCAGGCGGTCAAAGTTATCATCAGTCAGCTCTACCACATCTTTCTTATTGCCACCACTGCTACCACCAGAACTCTAAACTCACCAGACAGACAAAATGGCAAAATAAATTTAAAAAAAAAGAAAAAAAAAAGATAAGACAAAAAAAAAAAACCACACAAAAAGGATCTGTGCACTTCAGTACCTGTCTGCTGTAGTCAGAACCTCCGGACTTTCCACTCAGTCTGTCTTTCACTAGAGATCGTGCTGCATTCAGAGCTGCCTCAACAATGGCCTGACTGCTGCGTCCACCTACGTACAAAACACACCATGGAGAGAGTTCAGATACACAGCACTCTGCAATCGCATGTACACACACGGACAGGCCTGGGCACTGAGTACAAATATGACCACAGTTAATTATAAAGCGTTAAAGATCTCTTTATGGTTGTGTACACAATACATCTTTCTTATTAGAAAAACTGTATTAAATGAATAAATGATACAAAGCAAGAACAGACAACACAATAACAGTCTGTTCTGGAAATCATAATCACATGATTTTTCATGACTGTGGATTAACAATTAAAAAAGAATGACTAATGGGTATATGTAAAAGTAACGCAAAAAACCTTATTCGACTGGACTTGCTTTACATGAGGATGCGGGATAATGGAATCATTACCAGAGTATCTCTAGGATCTTAGTCTTATGTGAATTAGTCATATCAGGATTTTTTTTTTTTTTATTAATTAGTAGAAACAACCCCAATATAAATCCTGCCCAAACTGACATGCTGGTAAAGACTCCATTATATCCTGTGGGAAGAGAGATTTTGTGCTTTTTCTTCTTCAGTATAAAGACACTCCAGGAAACACTCTTTTCTATCAACTCCTGCTGAAACCTAAATAAAACCAAGTCCTGGCTCTATTCATAATGCAGAGAAGTGACGGCTGGTTATTGAGTTTATAGCACAGGTATAGGCTACAGAAAGAGGAAGAAGAAATTTTAAAACGGAATATTCTGAGCAGTTTGAGTTTGTATGTCAGACAGTATTCCTCTTATACCACAGTGATTTTCCAATAATTTAAACTTAATTTATTAATGAACATATGAATTTATTTAATTTATTTTATGGAATGTCTGACACTCCAGGCTTCATGACAGAGGAGTTTGTGCTTTTCACTCAGTAATATATATTTATATTAAAAAAATAAAAAATAAAAAAATAAAAACCCCCACACACTTTGAGGTCTCATTAATTAATTAAAAAGAGAGAGATAGAGACAGAATGAAAAGGATATCCGAGCGAAGAACCAACTTCAGTGTTGGGAAACTTTGACTTTTACACTCAAGACTCTTTCCATAAAATGTTAAATAAACATTCCCAGAAAACATCACTGCATCAAAGATTATGCACTTGTCTTGTTTAAAATGTTTTTTTTTGTAATCCATTTATCATCATGTTTACATTATGTGAACAAGCTGTTACTAAAGGAACAATAACATTCAAATGTGTGCATTAATATAAATCTGTCATTTATGTTACAGTTGTACCTATTATCAGAGCTATGTTATAGAAAATTAAATCAACACCTTCTGATTCGATAATTTAACTGCTGTGGTATACATCGCTAATCAATACACATTATTAAAAGAAAAACGATTAGACTGTTATTCAGGTACGCCATCATTGCGCACACCATGTGAAGGCTGCTTGAAATTCCAGCACCCCCGATGTGAAACGCCTTCCTTCCCTGCTCCCATCTTCATGATTTATACAGAGACTGATTGATTCGTGTGAGATAAGCAATCATAATTATTACAAAATGTCCTACAGCAACATGACATGCCAGACATGTCAGAAAATCATATCCCGGCCAAATATTACAAGAGAGCAGGGAAAAGGACACATATTACAGGTTTTACAATGTCTCTTACATTAACATTTCAAAATACTGATTCAAACATATTCCGAAAAATAACAATACAGCTTTTTGTACATACAAAACAAACAAAAATGGCATCTGTACCTTGGTAATCCTCAGGCTTATGCTTGTTAGCACCGAAGATCTTGATGGTGGGGAAACCACGAACTCCATATTGGCCTCCCAGTGACTTGTGTTGGTCTGCATCAACAGCACCCACTTTAACAACACCCTGTTGGTTTACAGAATACAGTTTAAAATTTATTGATCCACAATCATTAAAAATGTGGCAAATGAGAAATCTGTGATTGCGCTTTACAGAACAGACACAGATTTCAAACAAAGATCACGTAAGCTTTCAATCTTGACACAGCTGTCATTGTTGTGAACTGTCAACTTATTTCATTATTCAACAGCTTGGCCTTACAATACAATGAAGCATAGATCCTCAATGAGAAAAGAAAAAACGAGCAGTGCTAGAACATGTGTATATCAATATATATTTCAACTTTACCTTCAAAGCTGTGGCTGCTTTCTTCCATTCTGGGACCAGGTTCTGGCAGTGTCCACACCTTTTCAAGAAATTATTAAATTTAATGAAGCACAGAATCAGACTCAAAACATCCTTTTTCAATGGTTATTAGGCACATAAACACCAATTAAAGGAATTCATCATTGTGATTTATAACGGACTCATAAAAAAATTACGGACCCATAAACGTTGAGATTGTGTAAGGATATAAGCACTGTCCTTTTTAACTCACCAGGGGGCGTAAAACTCCACCAGCCACAAACTGTCACTCTGCAGAACCTCCCTGTTGAAGTTTGAAGGATTGAGCTCAATCACATCGTCACTGGCAGTGTAGAGTCCATGGACAGAGAGAACCAACAAGGAGCACACCAACACACCTGAAAGCAGAAGCAGCAGGTTAGTTTCATTCACAAATATTCAGCTTTAAAAAAATGGCATGGACAGAACGCTGTGTCTGTGCGCTGATAAGATGGTCTTCTAATTGAATAAAAGTATATGCAAGCTCATGCAGGAGAAACCTCAATGCAGTTCAAGTGCCAATTACTTGTATAATACCAGGTTGTTGTGCTTATCTAATGCAGCTTGTATCTGGATTGTACTCAAAGTTTTAGCAACAGGAGTTTACGCTTGTAGTCATGTCCAGTTAACCAAATAAGAGCCTGATTGCTGTATTTACTCCCCACCAGTCCCCCCCCTCTTCCCTGCACCAC
>JAOTRR010000010.1:20902130-20912887 GCA_028570945.1 Gogo arcuatus | reverse complement strand
TTTCTTTCTTTCTTTCTTTCTTTCTTTCTTTCTTTCTTTCTTTCTTTCTTTTGAACATTCTTTCTTTCTTTTTGTATTTTTTTCAAAAATTTTCTTTTGAACTTTCTCTCATGAACTTTTTCTTTCAAACTTTCTTTCTCTCTTTCGAACTTTCTTTTTTCTTTCAAAATTTCTTTCTTTCTTTTGAACTTTCTATCTCTCTCAAACTTTCTTTCAAACTTTAAAACTTTTTATTTCTTTCAAACTTTCTTTTGATCTTTCTTTCTTTCAAGCTTTCTTTCTTTCAAACATTCTTTTGAACATTCTTTCAAACTTTCTTTCTCTCTTTTGATCTTTCTTTCAATCTTTCTTTTGAGCATTCTTTCTTTTTGTATTTCTTTCAAAATTGTTCTTTTGAACTTTGTCTTTCTCTCTTATGAACTTTCTCTTTCAAACTCTTTCTTTCTTTCAAACTTTCTTTTGATCTTTCTTTCAAACTGTCTCTTGAATTTTCTTTCTTTTGTACTTTCTATCTCTCTTTCAAACTTTCTGTTGAACTTTCTTTCTTTCTTTCAAATTTCTTTCTTTCGAACTTACTTTAGAAACCCAACCAAACTAAATACCCAACACAATAATTTTGCTATTATTTAGATTTGGCAAACAGACTAATAGGTGAGAAAGTTCCCTAAGTCTCTCTAAGCACAGACTTAAGAAAAGATGATCGCCAGGCTGCATATTTACTGTTATAGACGAGGTTATTGGGAGGCACAGACTGTAGGCCTGTGCTTTTTGCTGCTTTAATTTCCTCAAAGCCACTGGGTAGGCCACTCAAGAAGTCCTTCCTTTGTTTGTTCAGACCAAGCCACAAGTACAACTCCATCTTAGCTTGAACTGTCCAGCCAGCTGGGCCAAAGCTCTTCTTTCCAGGTAACTGCATATAATCATCAAAGTTTTATTATCAACAATATAAAAGTTCCACTAACACCAGCACACAGCTAACAAATGTCAATACAAATGTATGTGAATATAATATTGATGTACTATTATCTCCTTTTAGGGCTTGACATTAAAGGAGAATCAGACAGGAGAAAAAGTACGTTAGTGAGAAAGAAGGAAACAGAGGGACTTACTCGGAGAAAGACAGCTTTGACTTTCCCACAATCTTTACCCATCTCCTCATCTACAATCGAGTAGAGGATGTCTTTTGAAGGAATGCGTGCGTATGCTATACGTTTATTGTTACTTATCATCCATATGAACACATCCGGAATACTGTGCTGTGGCTGAAAAAAAAAAATATATTTTCTCCCAAAATCTAAATAGATAGATAGAAAATGCTGAAATGTTGGATACTGTTGTTCATCTAACCTCATCAGCCATGAATCGGAGCTTCTGCAGGAAATTCATAGCCAGTTTTAGTTTGTCTCGCACAGTGTTTTTCTTCACTTGTGAGCGTATGGTCTTAACCTGCTGGGCCATGGCCTCCTACAAACAACACAGCTCATTATGTGTTACACATTTAGCTTATTATGTTTGAACTTTTACTAATTCTACACAGTGGGTGGGTATTGTGTAAATATAATGGTATACCATCTCTCTTAGGCAGAACTTCAGCCTTTCCCGATCCAATTTGGTTACACCAGCCTGATTCTGATCTTTATTGGCCAGGGTGACAAATCGACTGTCAGAACAAAAATAGAAGATGAGAAGTTTCTAAAAATAAATTAATTGATTGTATTTATTTGGCAAATAAGTCATAATATGTCATATGGAACTTATAAAGCTGCTGCTGGTGGTTATTTTTTTTATTATACCATAGCGTGGTAGAATGCTCGGATCTGACAGGTCAGAAAGTGTGCATTATTTTTCGTATAACAGCACAGGTAGTTCCGGCTGTAATGTGAACAATAATATTAGTGTGCTTATTCTAATATGTTAATGTTTCTATAGTAGCAGTTTATACACAGGGACTTGTACAGTGGACGCTCCACATAATCTAGGACTAATAATAAACAAATTTAAAAATGGGTTGTTTAACAAAGTAATTCTTATAATCAGTGATGTGGTGATTTTTTTAGACTTTTATACACATAATAAGGAGTTATAATAAGGAGACATAATAACACACTCCAGATCATACCGTTACACGAACATAATGCACTCCTCTGGCACGTCATGCCGCATCACACACCTGGCCCCCTAGTTGCTATATCACTATTAAAACAAGGTTTTGGCAGGTTTATGCACACATACTTGCAGCCAGTGCTCAGTTCCTCCAGAACACCCCTCAGTCTGCGTTCAGGATAAGCCTTTTCTGTCTTCATAATCTCCTGAACATCATTCAGACCCTCTTCCTATCACACACACAGTTCACACACAGAGCTGGGAAAAATATTTCTTCACCCTGTAAAACAAATGTCTTTTTCTCAATTCTAGAAAACACAAGGACAAATTGTCTAACCAGTTTATCTGCAATCTTGTCCATGATATTTGAGTTGTAGAAACGTCTTCTGTGATCTTGCCACCAACTCTTGATGTAGATGCAAGGCTTCTTTTCAAAATATGGCAAATGGAAGTAATTGCTGAGAAAAAATAAAATGCACAATTTTCAACAAGTTCTGAAATGGGTGCACTGGTAAATAATTCAACTACTCAATTTAAATTGACTGAAGACTGAAAATTAATTATTTGATAATCTCATTCTGGGCAAAAAAACCATACTTTGTATGTCATGGTCATTTTCAGATTCTCAAAACTCTGTCTACATCTTTCTCAAATGAAAATTACAAACGTTCACTACTCCATTTAATTACTAACTTATTTAATTAATAATATCAGGAGGATGTGTCCACATACAACATACACCTGAGATGACAAACACAATAACATGCTTTCCTTAATCTTTGAGCTTTAACCCAACAGGCATCAGTTCTCTTGAGACTGACCTGTCAGTGATAACAGGCTTCATGACAGGGGTAGAAGACACTGACACCAGATCACCATCCTCCTCAGGCTCTTCATCACTGGAGTTATGGATCAGCTCAGACTCCTCACCTTCACCCTCCCCTCTGCCCTTCTTCTTCCTTTTTACTGGTTTGCTCGCACCATCAAGCTGGTTACCATAGTTACCTAGGAAAGGAGAAAGCATAATTGGAAAGGTTATTTGATTCAAAATGTTGTATCTTAAGTATACTTCAGTGAAACAAATTTTTAAGCACTAACGTTATGCGTGTTCCAGGGACATGAAATAAACAACCTTATTGTCTTCACGCTAATATAATTTACCCACCAATAGTGACTTCAAAGCTGATCGGTTTGTCTCCTATCTTCCTGTCAACCATAGTGGCCTCTAAGAAGGATCCAAACAGAAAAAACTCCTCTACTTTCCCTGTTGAAACCTGAACAGAAAGAGAATTTGTAGACTCTTAGAAATCAGTGTATCTTACCTGAGCAGTGGGATTCTGTTTGTAACTTTAGATAGCACTTTTAACAACCAAAAATCATAAAGCAGCTTAACAGAAATCAATAAACAGTTAACCTAAAAAGGCCAAAATAAGGTACAAATTGACTGAAGACCATGGCCACAATAAAATACTTTTGCCACAGTAGCAAGGAAATCCTCCCTGAGAGACATGAGAAAGAAACCTTTCAAAAAGGGAACCCATCCTCTTCTCAGTGACAATGGATAGTAGGATTATAAATCATGACAGTATACACATGTAGATGAGTAGTGTTGAAAGGATGTTCAGTATGATCATATTGTGAATAAGAGTACTGATATGAGCACAGGACAATCTTTATTATTACTGCATAAAGTTTTTAACCAATCCACAGTATCAAGATGGAATTATTCAGTGAAAAAAGGGTGAGACTTGGTCATAGACTCTCAGGAAATATTTAAGGTATCCATGTGGGACCATCCACAGGAGCAGGAAATGAGTCAAAATTGCAGAAGCAGATGCAGGATGAATCAGACAAGAGGACCACCAGTAGAAGTGGAACTATATAGAACTGTGCCAGCCAGCAAAACAATCGCAGTATAATTCCCCTTAATATATTCCTGTCCAGAACCCCATACTATTTGAGCTCATTTTCCTCTAAACTTAACAATTCCAAACCAGACATAACGAGACAGAAGAGAGACAGCCTAGTGAGCGGCTCTCAGCCTCTCATACTGCCCATTATTACACCCATTTTTGGTCTGGCTGATGAGTAAAATCAGTTCATTTCAGTTCATTTCATTATATTACAAATTTATCATTCAGCAGAGCTATGCAAAAAAGTGTACCATTATGTTTTATAGTGAAATAAGAAGACACTAGTTTGCCTTCAGGTTTACTCTATAAAAAGTAAATAAACTGTGAGGTATGGAGTGTTTTGTGTCTCATTAGATCATTGCTGTATGGTATTTGCTATAACACTTTATAACTCTGCTCCTGTCAATTTCTAGATCCATAAATGTGTTTTCGCATTGAGAAATCTCTGCACAAACCAACCGCAGGGGACAACCAATCTTCGCCCCTCGGAAAAAGATAAATACTGTATGTGAGGTCCCATGGGCACAAGTGCAACCCAGGCAAAATGAGATCCAAACCTGAAGATACAGTATTGGTGATTTCCCCACTATTCACACATAACGGCAATTTCGAGTAGCCAATCCATCTACCAGCATGTTTTTGGACAAAACAGACAAAGATTTTTAATTCCAAGAGTGAGAATTATAAGTCAGGGCCTGGCAGTTTAAGGCTCAATACTTGCTCAAATACACACTACAGTATTGAGATCTAATTATTCATTTTTCAAAAAATGGGGATCTACTTCTACAATTTTAAAAATAATATTAAATTAGATATTAAAGTTCATAGATATATTGGTGGGTGCATCCTCAATATCTACTTATGTGTAGTTACTTTATTTATCTTTTTTTTTTAAATACAGCCTAATACATAGGTTTCCAGCCCTGGTCCTCGAGTAACCCCTGTCCTTCACATTTCAGTGTTTTCCATGCTCTAACACACCCACTTCCACTCAGGAAGGACTGTTAATCAGCTGATTAGTTCAATTAGTTTTGGGAGCAGGAAAAACACTAAAATGTGCAGGACAGGGTGTACTCCAGGACCAGAGTTAGGAACCTGTGGCTTAACATATATGTTTGGCAGGCTGGGGAAATTCATCAGATGTCACTGTGGCAGCCAAAAATGACTAAAAAATCTTGTTTTGACCAAAACTTAAATAAAACCTCAACCATAAGAAAATATAAATATACAGTATTTTACCAAAACGATGTGGAAATGTATTTATTTACTTTCTAACCTTGCCTTAGCTATCTGCATGCAAAAATCATGTTTTAACGAGATAGTTTAATAAACGCAGCAGTAAATGAAGACTCCATTGTCCACAATGCAGCTGCACTGTCACATTGTGAAAACACAGAAGAGCACTTAGTCACACTGTACACTCTGTACAGAGTTTAAATGATCTAATAAAAAGACATTTACTAAAAAAATAACCAACATAACTAATCTGTGATTATTTCCCCACTAAAATTAGTGTGAACAAAGTTCAGTCAAGTGAAGAAGATGACTTTCAGGTGATGAGATAGAGGCTGATGTGGATGATGCTGATAACCAGTGATTACTCATTTTCTATTGTAAACGTATAATTCTTTAAAAATTGGGATTAATGTTGTTTTTCCATAAGTAGATTGCATTATAAACGTAGAGCTAGGTGGGGCATCTTTCAGTGGAATTGGAATAAAATCTTTAAATGTGATTTTCTCATTTCACTTTTGGAGGTAACCAGATTAAAACACTAGAACTTTACTTGTGGTTGAGATGCATGCAAAAGAGAAACATATTTCAGTTCAGGAAAACCTGCAGTTTTCAGAATTATATATAGTAGAAAGTGTCAAAATTTGGCTATGTTAAGTGTTTTTCTCAGGCTGATACACACATGTGGAAATATCACAGTCTACAGGAACAAATAACAATCAGTGGTATTTAACATTCCCCATACTTTTTTTGTCAAACTATTCTTTCCCAATGGCATGAGCGCCTACATAATGAGTAGAAATTAATTTGAAACTAAATGAGTTGTCATATATAGACAAAATGCTGTGCCAAGCACTTAAAAAATAATACATTACTTTAAGTCATGAACGCTTTGTAAATTAACTAATAAATATTAATTAATTAATTAATTAAAGTCTGGTCTCTGGTGTATATTAATTCTGCACAATCAACCACTGTCTTTTCAACAAATGCCTGCAATATTTAGTATCTTACTTCTGAAATATTTGAGATGGGCTCCACTTGGACCTCACTGGAGATGCTCATATCTGAAGAGGAGATGTCCAAGATCTCCACAGCAAGACCAATGAAGAGGCGGGCCCTAAAAGACACACCCTCTCCAAGCCCTTCATTTAAGTCCTGGTGCTCGTCCATTAGTGTGTATTGGCGTGTGGAGCCGTACATGTTCACCCAGGTTGGCCCCAGTGTGGGTAGGAAGCCTAAAGAGGGGACAAAGAGGTGAGCCAAAATGCTTATGCTTCTGGGAAGACACCAATTTCCTTGCTAATGTCTTAAACGGTGTCCTGTATAAGTACACTTTCTGTCCTCATTTAAAAGTTCTTATACAGTGGAGACAGCATGCCCTTTCCTTGTACCTTTGTCTCCGTCATTTGAAATCTTGCGCAGGTCAATAAAATGAGTTCCTATGGCAACATCGTTAACCTTGTCGGAATCCCTGATCTGAAGTTTCATGCGTCTACACAGGGGTGGGAACAGCTCAGTGAAGACGATTTGCTCATTCCAACTAGGTTCATAGGTACCCTTCTGCACTGTGGTTTTCCCCTGTGGACATACATACATATAAAGCACATCATGTAAAGGCCTACTTCAATGAAGCAATCAGCTTAGACACAGACTGTATTCTTGTAAAAGCATTGTAGGTAACTAGCACAGAGTACACTAGCATAGAAGCTATTAATGCTGCTGAAAGATTTTGGGATTTTACCTTTTATGCTAGAAAAAAATGTGATTCCATTATTAGTGGAAGAACATTTGTGTGCTGTAATGTCCACTTCCCTATTCTCTGTGGATTAATCTGATTGCTGCAATTCAGTAAACTTTAATGATAAATTCAAGGCATTGTCCCATACACACATACCATAGACTAGGTAGTATAGCTGAATAGTAACACAGTTGAAGAACTGTCATATTATTGAGTGTGAACGTATGCAGTATTGCTGCACCAGACAGCTGTTATACATCAAACAGAGTAGCCAACTAAGACAGACAGCCTTTATATATACACAATACAATACATACAAGTATAGCACAGTGAAATTCTTTTTTCCACCTATTGCTGATTGTGAGTAAGCTGGGATCAGAGTGCAGGAACAGCCATAATGAGGCCCTCATGTAGCAGAGAGGGTTAAGTCTTTGCTCAAGAGCCTCACATTGGGGTGCTGGGGCTTGAACACGCAACCTACTGATCAGTAGCCCAGAGCCTTAACCACTGAGTCTGGTTGTTTTCAGTGTGTGCTTTTATTACTCAGTCTGTGGTCATGTGTGCTTTGTTATTTAATCTCTGCATGTGTTTATTTCTTATCTTATCTCTCCAGCCTCTCTTTTAGCTAGCTAACCACCTTTCTGGTTAAGCTATGGCATGATGACGTATGACATATCCCACATAACACACATAAGTCATCATTACATATGCACTATAAGTTACAGAGACCTTGTTTACTAATTGTTAAGAACTCTGCACATTGCTTTTGGATTATTTGCTTTTTCAGCCACCCCTGAGTATAATGTGTGTTTTAAACCCATCAGTTTTAGAAGACAGCACCCACTCATGGGAATTATTCATTAAATCTCCACACTATCATGATGTGATAAGCAGATTCAGCTCAATTTCTATTCACACTACTTTCCTCCTGTGATTATTTGACATAATCTATTTTTTTAGATGTAACACGCAATGTATTGCAATCAGCAACTTAAATAAATATACCAACTTCTCATAAAGTGATAAACAGCGGAATATTAAGAACATCCATTAACAGTGATTTAAAACAATGTTGAGGCAATGTCTTCCTAATAACAAACAAGCGGCATGCTCCTGTCCGTCAGTTTGACTGTGAGACAATTACAGCCTGGCGAAGAGACTTGCTGCAGCTCAGGAACAACATGTTTTAGAATATTTTTCTAGCTTTGATTTTTTTTTCTATTAAAAAAATCATATGCACTGTAACTTTAACAGACCACTGAGTAGTGTTAGGTAGAGTTGGTGTACCTTCTGCCCAGAGAACTGCACTTGAACATAAGGGTCCACGAGGTCTCTATTCTCTCCAATTAAAGCCTTTTTCACATTGGCCATGATGCTGGCATTCATTTTTGGCAGGCCTTCTGCTCGGAAGATCTTCACATAGAAGCGGGCCCACTGCCTCTCTGCTGGGATGCCCTCAGGCACCATAAGATTCCTGAAAGGAATTTAGGCTTATATAATGAAGAAAGCATTTTGGTTTTGTATCTCGTGCAAATGCGGTAATATTTAAGCTATATTACAGATATTAACTAAATGAGATTCATAATTAAGTACATGGGGATTGTGCTCATGGAGAAGCTATGCAATCTTGAGCAACATCATTCATTAAATTTCATTAAATGTCCTATCCAGCTAAAAGGATATTTATTGACTGTAATTACCAAACAGGTTATCTTTGGATTTGAACTCATTTTGACCTTCTGCACAGTTTAGTAACAAGATATTTTACCCTTCTATGTCATCATCGTCTGTCTCATTAGCCTTGTGTGGGGTCTTAATGTTGTCCCCTTTCCCTACCACCGCTATGTCACATTTTACATAGCCTTTGCAGCCTGCTGTGATGTCGTCAGGGTCAGTCAGTATGGCCCATTTATGGTAGAACTGGTGCTCTGCAACAAGAAGCCATCAAGAGAATTAAAGAGCAATAAATCAAATAGTGTTGGGTAAACAATTTATTTATTAATCCAAAATATAGTCATCTACAGTATTTGTGTCTATTATCACTTACTTACCAGGCTGTGCGTAGATCGTTCCTACATCTATTTTAAAGGTGCCAACTAGTGTGCCACTTCGCAATAGGTTTTTGGAATGAATGACCTGCAGGATCATCAGAGGAGCCAATAACATCCAACGCTTATGTTTCAAATAGAACTTTGCATACAACTTTACATACATATTTCTTATAAGAGGGTTTCCTACTATGGCAAATGTCGTGTACTCACAGAGAGCTTCAGGATCTTATCAAACATGACATCAGGTGGAACATGGAAGTCAAAGACAATGTACTAGAAAAAAAATTAAAAAAATAAAATGCAGCAATCAGCAAAGTTTTACAAAGCAAGATTTCATTATGAAAGTGAATCTATTATTGTCTCTTAAAAGTAGGACAATTGATGCAAATACTGCATACGTTTCCACTAGTACAGTCTTGGACATGTTCAATTCATAAAAAAGATTGTTGTTTTTAAATTGTATGCAAACAGTATGTTCTAATTGAATGCAACAATTGATCAAAAGTAGAGCTCTATCTCAAATGCCTGTCATAATTCATCAGCTGAAAGACAAGAGAAATACCTAAATGAAAGAAAACAAAATAAAAAAAGAATCAAGACGTTGATTTCAAAAAGTCTACAGTCAGTTTTGATTCTTTTGAGACCTGCTTAACTCCACTGACCATCAGTAAATGTTAACAACAACTGTCTCAAGTTTTAATAAAGTCTGAAAAACTCAAAGACAGGGTTTTCCTCAAGAGCCAACTGTGTTAAGCTACTTCTAAAAAAAAAATGGAGACATTCCATTATACAGGAGTCATTCCATTATACAGGAAGCTATCACATTCACAAGGGAGCTATCGAGATCTCTCTGGTGCCTAACTGGAAAGAATAGTAGCAACATTCCAGATGAAGCTTTTTTTAATGAAAAGTCCATGGTGTCACCTAACAAAATTAATACAATATATCTCCAGTAGCAACAACAAGCCAGCAGAACAGTGTCACTGAACCATTCTTCAGAAAAAACATTCCATCAACTGATGGTTGAAAATCTCCATCTGTATTGATTTGCAGTGGCCATTATTTCTAAGGCAATAAGTGGACCATGACCCCCACATCATAACTTAGCCATGTTTCTAACTTTAATTAAAAAAAAATTTTTTTTAACAATATCATATAATAAAATGTAAAAAATGACAGGGTTTATAATAGAAGATGGCGCAGTATTTAAATGCAAGCACAAGTTTGCTCACCTCATTGTAGTAAGGACAGTTTGTTGATTCTTTCATAGAGGTACATTTCTTCTCCTCGCCGATCTCTACACACACCAAAGGATCCATGTTTAAACCCACTAGCTGGCGAGCCTCAATCACCATAATGCTAATCTGCAAAGCAAATGGCATATTTAATGATAGGAATTATTAAAACTTCCCTTTCCCACAACTCTGGGACTGGAGCCATTGCATTATTTAGCACACTCTTTAAAAGGAGCATTCAGAATTCTTTTGGTGGTTAATTTTTCTTCTTTTCTAAATGGGTTCAGTTTGAGACGTTTAAGGTTTTGCCTGGTGGCATGGTGGTGCACTGGTTAGCACTGTCACCTCACAGCAAGAAGGTTCTGGGTTTGAGCCCAGTGTGGACGGGGACCTTTCTGTATGGAGTTTGCATGTTCTCTCTGTGTTTGTGTGGGTTTCCTCTGGGTGCTCTGGTTTCCCCCACAGTCCAAAGACATGCAGT
>JAOTRR010000010.1:20818968-20830554 GCA_028570945.1 Gogo arcuatus | reverse complement strand
TAATCAGTACCTCATTAAGTAAAATGAGGTGTGCTTGTGTTGGAATTCCAGCACAAACACTGGAATGAAATGGCTGCCATACATAGAGATGTTGATTTAAGAAAAAATGTAAGTGGTCTCTTATTTTTTTCCAGAGCTGTATACATAAGTATGAATGAAGGTGTGAAGTTACAGTGTTTCATATTTAATTTGCTTGTCCAGGCAAAAATGGGCGACCAAATCTTACAGCTTCAAATGGCAAAATTGCATCTACATCAAATGAAAATTCAAAAGGAAATGGAGTCAAACATATTACAGGCCCCGATGGAACCAGATGGGTGTGTTTACTTTAATAATCGTTATTAGGAATGATACTATACATATAAAGAGACTTGCTCTGCCAACTTTAGAGAAGTCAAAACATTCTCTTAAGGGATATCTTTATGTTGTGGCTTAGGTCCTGCCATGTGTCTTTTGTAATCTTTCTCATGTATTTACAGTGAATGTACCCTCCCTTAGGTTGTAGATCTGGATAAAGGAGTCCTAATGAATGAAGATGGCAAGGTTTTGCAGGATTCTAGAGGCCAACCCAGGAAAGTAGTTGTTGGAGAAGATGGGAAAACTATCTTTGGTATGATTTCTTATTCGTTCTCATTTTACCAACTGCTTGCTTTAAATGTAGTAAACATTTGTTAAACAGTTAACGTATGACCTATGTTCCATTAGATGAGCAGGGTACCCCATTAGTAAACCAGGAAGGTATGGCTTTGTTTGGTCATGGGAGGAACACTCGGCCTGTGGTTAACCCCAAAGAGAAATACCTCACTGTGGGAGGGAAGCCAGTGGTGGGCCTGAATCGTCCTACACCTAGTACTACAACCACAGCAACCACAACTACAACTATACCTACAATTACACCTACACCTACACCTACAACTACAGCCACCACCACAACCACTGCTGAACCAACAACAACAGAAATTACAACTCTGGAGTCCACAACTGATGCTTTGCCTACCTGTCCCCCTGGAACATTTCCACGGCTGGATAAGTTTGGCATTCCTATAATGGATGTTTATGGAATACTGGACTGCTACCCAAGTGGTGAGCTTTTTAAAAACATACTCACATTTTCCAGGTCTTTTTTAACACATGACACATACTGTACAAATATCATGTCCATATAAAATATCTATTCAATGATGAAACAGTAAAAAATTGAGCACATAAAAATAATTTTAAGCATGTTTAATGTTTAATAATAACATATTAAAGCATGTTTTACTAATGAGATGGGCATGTAATTTATTGCCAATGTAATGGCAATGCAACCAGAGTTAAGATTAAGTTAAAGAGGGTTTGACTCACCATATCAGACAATTTACTCTGGAATAATATGATTTGAGGAAATATAAACCAAAAATGAATTTGTATAAGGATTATATGCTTCACTCTTCTTCAGTTAAGATGAATTACTTCCTATTACTTCTTTATACTCAGTATATAGGGCTCATAAATGTAGGGCATTTCCTTTCATCATCAAATAGCTGTGTAATCTTGTAAAAAAAAAAAAACCTCTCAATTGGCATATAGATTAGTTCAGGCACCATATTTGTGTTTTTGTCTTTGGTAGGTTACACATTAGCCAATCTGAGTTTATTAGTAAAGAGTCTGAAAACTGTAAGTAAAGGTTTTTTTTTTCTGGTAGGAAAATTGACGAAGTTGACTGATATTATAGTTTCTATGCAACTTACACACAGGTGTTAAGGCCTTAACAAATAGCTCACTGAGTTAAAACAATATACACAATTACATTATAATAATACTTTAATTAGTTATATAACAATTACTACTTTGACCGTTCATGCTGTCAATGTGCCTTTTATCCTACAGATGTGTTTTTGACGGAGACCACCATGTTCCCTACCACCACTCAGCTGCCCACTACCACTCATACCCCCACTACTGAGTTCCGCTCATCAGCCCATCAACAAGCCCATCAACAAGCCCATCAACAAGCCAACAACAGCCCATCCTCTGAATTTGATGTTACGGGCAAGAAACGCTTCACAGGTAATATATCTTTGTGTGTGCATGTGTGGATATCTCAAAAATTGCCTTGTAGTTTCCTCTGTGTTTGATGGTTCAAAACCATGACCCTCAGTTCAGTTCTCAGTGCAATTCAGCTTTATTTTAAAATGATTTAACAATAATTCACCATGGTATAGCTCTCAGCAAGTAATATGACCCACATCTTGAGTCTTGGCCCACGTTTTATTTGTTCTGTTGGAATGGGCCGTTTGAGAAAGTTGTTGATGTTACAAAAATCTAATAGGTAACTTCTGTAGCCTATTGTAGCCTATTGAATATCTCTGAATGCCTGAGAGACAGGATTAACAATAATCTGAAAACCTGTGACATGTGGCCTCCTGCCCAAACTGAGAGAGAGTGAGAGAGAGAAAGGAGGGTGAATTGTAAGTTTAGCACTATAAACAGCCTTTTAGGTTTTCTGTTCCAGGTGGAAAAAATTACCATAACATTTACAGTAATTCACTTTTCAGTAAAGAACTGTAAATTTACAGTACATAATTATGAAACATACTTACAGTAAAGTACTATAATATGTTACAGGTAATTACTGTACTTTTCCAGTATATCACTGTTTACATTCAATTTAACTGCCTCTACCACTAAATTTACTCACACTAAAAATTTAATGGCACTGCCTTACAAAATATTTTTTCTACCACATAAACTCAAAGAGGGCTTGTGTTTGCCTGTAATATTAACTAAAATCAAGGGCACAAAAACAATGCACAAATTTTTAGATGCTGGCACAACAGTGTTAATTTTGTCAATGCAGATTTTGACAATAAGTATACGCTGATGGTCTTTTATTTCATGACTAAACTGTAACGACAACATAAATGAAAAAAGTATTTGACAGTGAAAATTACTGTGAAATCTCTATACATTAAGCCCTGATGAATAAAGACGAGACAAAATAGCTGGCTCTGTTCAGGCAGACAACCTTACTTCTCAGGGGAATTTTTACAGCCAGGAGAAATATCCTACAGCAAAATCCATTACAGTATGTTTCCTTCCCTGTTTTGCATTCTTAACCGTAGTTGGGAAGTGAGGGAATCTGGCTCGCTAGGCTCGCTCACTTAGCCGCTCATGCAGCTTTCACAATGCTCCTAGATTCTAATAGGTATATGAGTCATGGCATTGGTCTGAATGAAGTAATATTTTTATATGCAAATAGTGGTCATCACTATCACAGTGTACAAAATGCCATCTTCACTTGATAACTAGCAAAACAGTAACAGAGTCGTGGCTAACTTCACATAAATTCCGCATAGCAACAACACCAGTCGTGTTTCAAAACAACAACAAAAAATAAACATCTGGCAATACCCCATCTGTAATTGTCCCTCTTAAAGCTACGGGGCACATTTGACAACAAGTATCATGAAACCGTCTGAGAAAATTATGACTAAAACATTGACTAAAATTAGGCTAAAATTAAAATTGAGTTCCAGTGACTAAATTTTGACTAAAATAATACAAAATGAAAAGATTAAAATGTGACTAAAATATAACTACAGTTTTCAGTAAGCAACTAAAACTACAACTAAATTTAAAATTCTTGTCAAAATTAAAACCGTGGCACAAAGAGAATCTTTATCATTCCCACCTACCTTTTATTCCCTCCCAACTAAAATGTTAGTTATCCCACACTGCATTGAATTTTCTGGTATTTTACTGTAAAACAATGCATTTCCCTAAGTTCACAATCAGTTACAACACAGTCCTGTAAAATAATAAAACAATATTTTGCTGTAAAATACATAAAATGCCAGGTTACAACATCCTTATCCTTCTGATTTGATACAAATTTATTTCAAATGATATTATCAGCAATAACCTGAGTGAAAAATAGAATCTTAAACATTTACAGGAAGTTCACAATTTCCAAGTATTTGATCTGTCCCCTTTTTGCTTTAATGTGTTTTTTGCTTTAGTGTGTACTCAACCTACTTTGCACAAGTTTGTGTAAAGTAAATCATAAAAATCTGATGATCTAAATAAGCTTAAATCCATGAGTCTCATCTGAACAAGTGCTTCCATAGAAGGGATAAGACTCCAGGAAAATCTGACCTTTTGTACAAAGTAGTTAACATTGTCAATATCACAAATTTGCTTAAATTTAAATAGAGACCTGGAAATAATGCAGACTCTTGAATATGAAATATTCAAGATATTGAACATTTCCTTTCTTTGTTTTATATTTTTCACAATTGTAAATCTTTCTGCTTGTTTCTAGTTTTGAATGAATAAAAAAAATATTTTAATGTGGTCTCCGATTTTTGGGCCCCATTGTATATTGTTGTTAATAAGATAAAAGATTAATCTGAAGCTGGATTTAGTATGTAAAGTTAAAAGGTGATTCGGTCTTTGTGGCCTGTATCCTTCGAGTGCTTTATTCTCCTCACTGCTGCATGTTTTCCTGATTAAGTCTTCTGCAAACAGAACCTGGTGCAGATGTTGAGTGCAGGGCTGGAAGTTAGAAGCTGAGAAGCTAGTGTGAGTGTACTGTAAACATTATTCTGGCCAATACTTCCTACCCAGCATTGTCTGTAGAGATAAAGTATGCTGTAAGCATAACAGCAGTGTGTCTGCTTTGCTCATTTACATTGCCCTGCTCAAGCTTCTGATCTGAGGCCAGCTCAAGGCATGAGATTCATGGTGGGATGGTCAAGGACCTCCTGCTTAATGGTTTCCTACCATTATCCCATTTCTGTGTGTTATTTTTTCCCAAAGCTGTGACTTAATGAAAATTTAACTGCAAGAAAGAGGCTGAAAAGACAATACAGTCATTCAGTAAAATCTTCATATCCACTCAGAGGACAATAGATACTCTGGCTTGTTAATCAACTGCTTTAACCATATTTATTTTAACCACTTAAGTTCCTTTACATTTCCAAATCCAGTAACTGCATGGAAAACAATGCACAAAGTTTAAGCTAATGTTACGTTATAAATTTAAGGACTGAAAGTGTTGGACCATCGTCTACAATACAAAGGTGTAAATTGTGTCAGAAAGTGGCCCTGACCTGGAGATCCTCTTTTTCTGAACAATTAACTGTGTTCTAAGAGTTCACAGTGTCTCATGGCTCTTCTAATGTGTTTTTCTTGGCAGCAACTTGACATCAACAGATTTATCTGCTGAAAAGCATACAAAAACACTCTAAAGAATGATTAATGTAATAAGCCAGTTCCTTGTTGTTTTTATGAAGGAGTCACACAGTGGTCCTCAAGTTTGCTGGACTGAGAGAGAAAGTACAGATGTCAACTCCACAGATACCAGTGGAGCCAGTAGCACCAGTGCAGAACTGCTCTCGTAACACTCAAAATTCCCTAAAACGGTCCCATTATAGACATCCAAAATGAACTCTGTGTGAGTTCAAACTGTTCTTTTTCTACTAATGGCAGCTGGCCAGTTCTTCTCACCCTGGAAACAATAAAAATATGATACGTAAAGATAAACTAGAACATGTAACACTGGTCTAGTAAAATGAGGGTGCAGGAAATCTCCTGAGCTAACAGCATGACTGTTATGAAATGACAACATGCAATTAATTAAGAAGCTGCATTAATACAGACAGGACACTCATAACTGAGACAATGAACATGGTTTAGTATACTGACAGTAAAAAGACCTGGCTCAGCAAGTAGACTGAGGTACCTCAGCTGACCCCAAAGCACAGTGTCAGAGAGAAAGAGAGATGCCGAGTGTCATGCATTGTCGTGCTTTAAAGGTATTTAAAAACCATGGAATCTCCTTTAAACCCCAGTCCTCCAGTACATCCACTGTTTTCACAGAACTGCTCTGGTGTTTTATTTTTTTTACCCTCACAATTAGACATGACAACTGCAAAATCTGTGCATGGTCTTGTGTATATTATGTTATGTAAGTATTTTGGTCTGAAGCATCTTTTCTTATCACATATGATCAGAGGCCTTTGGTTATTCGCTCATAATTCAATGCAGTGTGCCGTTATACGTCTGTATCTGCACATGTTTGTTCTGGTCAGCAACATCTCATGGAGCACTTGATTAGTTCCAGGTGTGTCTTTTAACCCAATAAAATTTCTGGAAGTGCTCCTAGCTGTCAGACTATAGCAATCACAGGACCACAATGAGCCAGCAATAGAGACAAAGCCTACCAAACCACCACAGAACTGCCAACAGATAACAGATAAACAATAGTCTCAAGTAACAACCCTTTCTTGCCCTCTAAACAAACTAGAGAACCGCAATGAGTCAGAAGTTTCATTCAGTCATCTACAGTATACCAGGAATGTAAGGACATGCAGTCTAAACCCAACTAAAAAAAGTATTTTATTTCTTTTGTCATTACAGAATGTGGAACATATTAATACAGTTTTCTGCTGATGACTGGACAGAGAGACTCGATATGTTGAACTTTCACTTGAGCCCTCATTTCTTTCCTTTTTTCAGCTCCATATGTGAACTACATCCAGAAGGATCCTGGCGCACCATGTTCCCTGACCGAGGCTCTAGAGTACCTACAGGTGGATGTGCTGGCTGATCTCTTTGAGAAGGACAGCCAAAAGCAGCCACCCAAATACAAGCCCCATAACATCACTGTGATTGCCATGGAGGGCTGTCACTCATTTGTTATTTTGGACTGGGCCCGCCCATTGAAGGATGACGTGGTGTCAGGTGCCACCTCTGCTCAAATCTAGCATGACCCTACAAATACATTTTTCTCTTTGCTCAACATGACAAGCAAAAAAATTGACTTCAGATCCTAACAGGATCCATCAGTTTGTCTCTCTAGAAGAATCCTTAGGAGGCTGTATGTCAAACCCAACATCAAGGAGTATCCATATCCTGGAAGGAGTAGAACCCGTTTAGGAAGCCATGAAGCTTTAACTACCCTCAGAACAATTTTCTAAATTCTTAGACAAGAAAGAAGTTCAACCTAGGACACTTAAGGGGTTGTCCCTCTGGGAGAACCCTTAATGGTTCTAAGTAGAACCTCTTTAGGAAGCTATGAATGCTTAACTATCTATAAAATAGATAGGGTAAGTAAGCGCACACTCTCAAGTTTAAAGGTAGATCCATAAAAGCTTCTATCTAGAACTCTGTAACAATGTGATTACAACTAGTGTAAAAGTACAGTATTAAAGTGCACTGTAAGTTCCAAGTACATATTTAGACACTCCTTTAAAAGGTTCTATGAAAAAGGATCCCATTATACGCATGGCTTTACATGTTTTACCGGTACCAACAGGCTGAACATTATTGTTGATTTACCTTTAGTTTGTAAACATAGCTTCTCCCTCTCATGACTTATGAGACCAGGTAATCTCTGGAGTCTCTAAGATTACTGGATTTCCTTGTCAGAGTTAATCATTTAGTGTCCCTCTGTGCTTTAAATATGTTCTCTCTGAATAGAGGAGAAATGATTTGAAGCAGCCATAAGACTGCATGATGTCTAAAACAGATAGTAGTTGTTTTCCTCACCCTGTCCTCTCTCCCACATAACTTCATTCCATACTCATTCTCTCTTCCTTTCTTCTTTCTTTTTTGCAACCCCAGCTCTATGTACCTTAGTACATTGCTGACCTAAATATACACATATGAGCATGTGCACACACTTAATGTTTTAATAAGTGTCATTACAATCCTAAAATGTTCTGTTGGCCTTAGCTTTAACCCAACGTGATGTGTAATGTCTGTAGATGCCATAATTTGAGAAATACATTTCTCAACAGAGAGCTGCATGGTTATCAGCAGCTCCATCAGCAGTAGAATAACACATAACTGTATTTTCTAGAATGTAGCAGCCATAATATTTTCAAACCTATTCATTGGATTGTAAGAGATTTGTTCTGTTCTGTGCATCACTGATGGCTCTCTCTACAGGGTACATGGTGCACAGTGCCTCCTATGATGATGTCCTAAACAACAGATGGGCATCTAGTCTCTCATCTGGCACCCACCTAGCTGTGGAGAACCTCAAGCCAAACTCCAGGTGAACTACATTTCTTATGTAAACACACAGGTAGTGTTGTGTTGGTTTTTAGGGGTCTGTTGGAGGGTTTTTGTAAGTCTTATATGTAAAGAACTAGAACGGGATTGGCCAGTGCTTTGGTCAAGTTCCTGAAAAGCATTGTGGTTTAAGGGCTGTATTTTCATGCAAGTACAATCACAATTTGCCTGTATAACCTTAGCAGATTGCTAAATGAATGTGCCTGTGCTGATGTTGTGGAGTCATGCAACAGGTAGTGGTGTTGTCATAGTAGCATTTTTTTAAATCACCTTGGTCCATATTTTGGGTTAACGCCCAAAGAAACCCACTCTCTTTTAAAAGCAATGCAAAAATTTCCTGTCCCATTTCTTACAACCTGCTTTCGTGGATATTCACAATTTTAAAATAAATATGCAACTTCACCCAAATACTGACTAAATATACACTGTCGGCCACTTTAATAGGAACACCTGTACACCTGTTAATTCATGCAGTTATCTAATCAGCCAATCATGTGGCAGCAGCACAATGCATAAACTCATGCAGATACAGAACAAGAGCTTCAGTTAATATTCACATCAAATATCAGAATTGGGAAAAAATGTGATCTCAGTGACTTCAGCCATGGCGTGGTTGTTCCTACCAGACAGGCTGGTTTGAGTATGTTAGAAACTGCTGATCTCCTGGGATTTTCATGCACAACAGAATGGTAGCAATAAAGCATCCAGTGAACAGTAGTTCTGCAGGTGGAAGCACCTTGTTGATGATATGTTTACAGGAGAATGCTCAAAGAGGTCCAAGCTGACAGGAAATCTACAATAACTCAAATAACCACTCTTTACATCAATGGTGACCAGAAAGGCATCTCAAAATGTATAACACATTGAACTTTTGGCAGATTTATCCACACTAGAACTGTGTACTGGTCAGTGCTGCACTGTCCTATTGTTTACTGTGCCTCTTGTCCTGTTTTAGTAATGTTGTACTGCCTTGTGCTGTTTGCACATGTGCACTTTATGTAGTCCTGTGTAGGTCTGTGTAGTCCCATGTAGTTCTGTGTTGTTTTGTGTAGCACTATGGTTTTGTTTCACTGTGTGTACTGTACTAGCTGTGTATGGTTGAAATGACAATAAAGCCACTTGACTTGACTTGACTTGATGTGGGCTGGAACAGTAGAAGACCACATCAGGTTCCATTCCTGTCAGGCAAGAACAGGAATGTAAGGGTACAGCGTGGGCATGCCAACCAAAACAGGGCAGTTGAAGACTGGAAAAAGTCCAGGCAATGTTTTTCCATTTTTCAACTCTCCAGGTTTAGTGATTTTACACATTGTGCTTCTGCAACATGATTGGTGGATAATTGCATGAATGAACAGGTGTACAGGTGTTCCTATTAAAGTGGCCGGTGTGTATAACTGCATGAGTAGACAGAAAACATCTTTATTGTAAGTTGTCAGTCAGTTGTTTATTTAACGTGTTCAAACACAGAAGAAGCAGGATTGAAAAGCTTGTTAGAAGGATAGTGTACTGCTGTATGTGATTTTAAAAAAAACTCAGAAATATGTGTGGTGTAAATTGATATACATGCATAATGGTATAACATTTCCTTGAAATGAGAGTGTGTGAAATACTCAATGATAAGACAAACTACACATAAGTGAGGCGCAAGAGCTGATCATATTTTAAGCTAAAATTATGGCTACTATATTAATAATTTTAAATATTTGCATAGTTAACATATTTCCTTAATTATTTCTTCTCAATTTTCATTGTATATCAGAAATTGGCAGTTTAGTGTCTTCTTTGCTTCTTCTTCTTCTTCTCTTCTTCTTCTTCTTCTCTTCTTTTCGTTTAACGTCCTTATTTTCCATTATGGGGTTGGATGGGCTATGAGTCTCTTCCACTCTTGGCAATCGTATACACTCTCCTCCCTGATGTTCATCCTTCTCATGTCTTCATCCACACATTGTTTTCAGGTCTTCTATTTCGCTGCAGAGCTTTGAAAATACGTAATGGTTTGCTAAAATTTCTAACACATTCACTAATCAAAAAACATGGGTACTGGCATTTATTTTCCCCCGATTCAAGCACTGCTGTTCCGGGAAGATGTTTCATTAAAGAAAGCAAGCTGCTGGACTTTATCACATACTCCCACTTAGAGTTTCGTCTATTCTGTCTTGACTGTCACCTGGTGCTTCACTGAACTTCCTCCTATTCTCTGTGTTTTGTATCTCAGACAGACTTGTTGATTTTTTATTATTATTTTATGTTTTTAAAGGTAAAAAGGAGAAAAGGAATGACTAAAACTAAACGTTTCCTGCATCATATGTGTTGTCTCTGCCTTGCTCTCTCTGTCTGTCCTTATGTAACGCTACATTCAATACATCAGTGTTTTTTGAACATCCACTTACTGATTCTTGTACTTTGAAAAGAACAGCTCATTACTAGTTAACATAGTAGACTCCATGTGTCTGGAAGGCAAAGTGGTTAGAGTGAACTCTAATCAGTCATCACTTATCAGATTACTACCTCTTGCTCTTAACAGTCTAAATAGCAGCTAACAGCTAACTTACAAATAAATTAAATAAATAAACTGAACCCAACTGTTATAAGCAGGAACACTCTATTTTGTTATTAATCATTTATTAATCTTTCATCTTGTCATCATATTGAATATCAGCATTATCGAAGTTGAGTATCAATTCTTCAGGGAGCTCATTAGCTTGCTAATATATAGGCAGAGGCATCTGACACCCAATAAAAGATGCAAAGAAATTTGGTGGGGAAAACATTTAAAAATGCAATATGAACAGAATGTAAGTGTATAGATATGACTGAATTTTCTGGCTATCAAATATATGTCCTTGACGACTTTTTCACTATTTAAACACTGTTGTGATTGGAAGTGTGAATGTCTAAAATAAAATAAAATCAAAATCACTGCATTATTATATCAGCGGCAGTGACAGCACCTACATCTAAAGTCCTTTGTGGAGCTAGTATTGTCAGCTAACTCTTGTTAGCCTTTATTTTTATATATTTTTCCAGGCTTTAATGGGTATATTTTAACGGAAAGACTTAAAAACCCCAATCAGGATAAACAGACAAGTTCTTACCTCATTTAGATCTTACTTGAAAGACTGTTACTGATTAGTTAGAATAAACTGAGCCTAAAACAATGCATATAATGGTTTTAAGTAACATTATCTGTTTAAATCCAATATCTTGTACAAGCAATTTTTCCAACATAATGTTGGCTTTCACTTTTATACTGATTTGTCAGTTTGGCCCCATTTAGCAGCATAGCTATGCAACAAGGAAGACTGTATAAAATACATAAAAGCTTGGATAGATAGAAACTTCAGACATGCTTATGTTGGATATTTTATCTGTCGACAATAAGGATGTTGATTTGGCAGTTAAGACCCTTGGTGTAACCCTAGATGCTGGTTTATCACATATGAGCTGTTTCACCATCAGGGTATACGTTTCGGGTCCACAATAGTCCAAAAATCAAACCTCAGATTTTTGTGTTTCTCTGCT
>JAOTRR010000010.1:20768124-20787800 GCA_028570945.1 Gogo arcuatus | reverse complement strand
GATTAGTAAACATCTGGATATTCTAATATGTGGCTTGGCAGAGGTATGCACTCTATTGAGTGCCTTTCTAGTTTTTTCTGTAATGCTCTAGTGGGGTTCATGTCATGTTTCCTTTGAATACCAAATTTCATAAACAGAAAGGATGTAACCCTTTTGTCCAAAGGAAAAACACTAACTATAGACACAGGGGGCCATTTATACCAACCACTCTTGATTAGTTCCCTTGCTTTTTAAACCTGACAACATAATTTGAGAGCAAAGCGTTTGGGTTGGGTATTACACCACCAAGTAACAGAAGCAATACCTGAAATGATCCCCTTGAAATAACAATCAAAGAAACAATAAAGTGAAATGAGTCTAACCTTACGAGCAACTCTTGCCTCTTCAGAGACTTTCAGTAACACCAATTTCACCAGTCAAAAAAAGTCTAGTATCTTTATTTCTTTGAAATTTATTTAGTGCATGGTTCTGTTTTTATCTCTGATATGTCTGGTCACTTCATAGTTCTGCCATGCATTTGAGAGAAACTGCTAAACACATCTAGATCACATGCACCACTGTCTATTCTGTAGTGGACTGATAGTGGTCAATTTACACAATATTTTTCTCTTATCATTAGCAGCACATTTACCATGATCTATTTCATCATTAATATCTCATGGTCATTTGATGATGCGTTCATCATCTGTGCATGCATGTCTGTATCTGTCTCTGGTGTACTCACGAGCCACCTTGACTTGATCTTATACCCAGGACAGATGTTTGATCTGGGCTGCCAGGGAGAACAAGAAACAACTAATATCAGTATGTAAATAATAATAATAAAGACAGAATCCATGGTCCAAGGTGTTCAAATGAGCCAAATCATTGCAGCTCTTTCATCAGGAATTTTGAATTAATAATCCAGTATCTTTGTTTTATCAGGTTAGTGCACAGGATCCCAACCGTGGTCCTGGACTTCCCCATGCCCTACATTTTTTGAGTGTTTTCCGTGCTCTAACACACCCACTTCAAATCAGGAAGGGCTGTTAATTAGCTTGTAAGTTGAATCAGGCATGTTGGAAGCAGGGAAAACACTAAAATATGCAGGACAACCGGGACTCCAGGATGAGGGTTGGGAAACCTGTGACTTAGTGCATTGTTCTTTTCAGGCTTTTTTTCTACATGTCTGCTATATCCATCCAATTCATGGTTCTGCCCTACACTGGAGTGAAGCAATGAACATGTATGATAGGTCTGATGGAGCATCTTTAACTTGCCGCAAATGAGAAACAGTCGTCATTCCTTCACCTTTGACCTAAGGTAGACTTTTGTGTTTTGTTGATCTGAAAGATTTATGCTTCTGAATGGGCTGATGTGGACCTAGTTTAGAACAAGAAGAAGAAACGTTTACTTTCATTGTACAGACAAATACAGCAAAGTCTTTCAGAGGCCCAATATTACAACAGCAGTTCTTCAATATTTTATTGCAGAAAGCTGATACAGTATGTGCTTATATAGCCTAAGTACTGTACTTATAGGTATAAATTGGGACAAAAGGAAATGAGTAATCACTTTGATTATCAGCATCATACACATCAGTCTCTGTCTCATTATTAGGTAAATTTCACTGGCGGCATTTAAACATAAGCCTCATCATCATCTCTTCACTTGTCTCATCTCTGTTCACGCTCAACAGTGGGAAATAATCACTGATTAATTCACTGAGTTCTATTCTGCTAGCTAAATTTCTGGTTATTGATATTTTTATTAGATTATGTCTACATTTTAAAACTATATTCAGTGCTCTTCTCTGTTCGGTTGATGTGACAGTGCAGAAACATTACAGTTATTTTGACGACCTGTAACTGATTGCAAACGGACCTGATTAGATTTATGCCGGTTTTGCAATTGTACACAGCTATCCAACAACTTCAGCAAATCATGACATTTACTGTGTAAGAAAAGCACATTTAGCAAGCAAGGTTTTAGATATCTTTAGGTTTTAGACTGTATTTTTACCACCACGTTTCTTAAACTGGCTCCATATCCAACATGATGTTTGCATGTTGGCAGACGCCAAAACACAGTTAAATAAATAGTAAATAAATATATTTCCATGTAATTTTGGTAAAATGTGTTTTCTTCAAGATAATGTTGGCTGAAAAACTCAACTGTAGACAAAACCCAAGAATTCAGCCACAGAGGCATCAGACAGATTTTCCCAAACCTTTTGGATATGTATTTCAATGATACAAAATGAACTTCCACTCAAACAGTACTCATCAAATATAAAATATTTATATGCCCTGGAACTGAGATTTCTCATAGAGGCGATCTGTGTCACCACTAGACATAAACACGTGTTTATCCATTATATGATTTAAATTAAAACCAACACCTTAAAACAGTTCCAAAACTACATGGGTGATTTTTTTAAAATGAATCCTTGTGATAGATGCAAAAAGAAAATGAAATCCTCTTTCTTTGGCAGAATGCTAAAATTGTGCGTGTGACATCTTGGGAACTGTGATATCCAATTTCAGCATCTTCACAGTGTATGCCATTTTCTTTTCTTTCTCTTTTCCCCTCTGTCTACACTCTCTGATTGAGACTCCGACATCTATCCGAACTTGTCCTGCTGCATTCAAACAGGTTGCCAAATCCACCTCATCCCCCCTCATGATTAAATCTAAAGGGATTATATCTCAAGATCTCTCCAGCTTTAATTGCCAGGATGAAAACATGAGAGATTGATCCAAGTGAGTGAAACAAAGAGACTCTGTGGTTGTTGATCCTCCCAAATACAGTGCCATGTGAAGAGTCAATATATTTCATAATGCCAGTGCAATCCATTCATATTACACTCTCCTTAGACAGTTCCACTTCCAGGTGTATGCAAATAACACAAGTATTTGTGCTAGCCCATGACAAGCATGAGAACTGTGAGGCTGTCTGTTTTCCTCTTCAAGAGAAAATATTTCAATGACATTTCACTGGGACCAGGAAATATTATAGCGTTATCGTTTTAATGATCCTGTAAGTAATTGTAATCATTGAACAGTATGAGTAAACACAGGGCAGGGCATATTACCAAAGTGTCCTTTTTCCATTTAACATATTCGTTTTACATTTACCTCTTTTTGCGTCCACACTCTGTGTCCTGTGTTACATTGATCTCTTCCCACCACTGAACACTTCTCCTACCACAGTTGCTCCTCACTTTTTGGGCACATCAGGAGAATGGGCAAGATGGCTGGTAATATAATAATGTGTGTAATATATTTAAAAAACTGTGTCTGATATAAAATCTATATTTCTACTCCAGAAACGAATAAATCATCGGTTGTATTTTGATCCTGGATTACACTGAGGTTGGTTGTGGTGATTCAGTGGTTTATTTTAGTTCTACAGTGTCATACATTTCTTTAGCAGGGAAATTTAACAGCTGGTTGGGCAAATGGGTTGAAATCTAAATATGCTCCATATTCAGAACAGATATTTTCCACTGATTTTCTGTTCCAGGAATAAAAGGACGTTTGGAGTCTTCACAGAAGCAGGCGGAAAGTAATGCATCCTGGGATTCTCTTTAATTTTTACTTTATTATAAGCTTTAAAAGGTAGTTTCTTCTTATGCTGGGCTGAAAGATTTTATGGAAATTGCAGCGTCTAACAGCCGGAATCTGAGGCTACTGTGTAAACTTTCAGAAAATCCCAGTAGATCAGCAGTTTCTGAAATACTCAATCCAGCCTTTCTGGCACCAAAAGTAACAGCACAATCAAGTCACTGACATCACATTTTTTATGGATTTGTATTAATTCCTGTTTGACGTGAACATTAATTGACTATCTTGACCTGTATTGGCATGATTTTATACCATGTGCTGCTCCCACATGACTCCCTGACTGGATAATTGTATAAATAAACAGGTGTACAGGTGTTCCTAATAACATGGCCAGTTAGTAGACTGATGGATGGATGGATGATTAACCCCAAATAAAGATCCATCTTATACTTGTATGGAACCCTGACACAAGTGTCATTATATTTTACAAATATTATTTCCCAATTGTAAATGATCTATGCTGAATGCATCTGAATGCTCTGATTTACATTATGATGTAAACTGAATATAAATATTTAATTTCTTTTTGTATATCTCTGCAGATAGCATCCAGAGACCCAATTCGATTTTCAGTTTGGGTTACTGCCTGTATGGGGGTTTGTACATTGTCCCTATGTTTGTGTGGATTTTCTCCAGGTTGTCCGGTTTCCTCCCACTGTCCAAAACATGCCGGTATAGGTGGATTGGCCAAGCTAAATTGCCCTAAGTGTGAGTGAATGAGGATAAAGCAAATCAAGCACTGACTGATGGTGAGTTGTATTTAGAGTGCAGTACAATTCAAGGAGCTGAAATGGAGATTTTATAGAGCTGTGAAAATAATTAAGTATAACAACTGAAACAATTAAAGACTTTCACTTGGCCCATTTAATCCCCTTTCTATGTCAAGTCTGTTATACTAAGGTATCTTGGTGTTGAGCTTCTGCAGCACATTATAACCAAAATCTCAGGACAAAGGAAAGTATCCAACCTAGCAGGGAAGGTCATATTGCCAGTGAATATACACCATAGACAACAGGTCCCTTTGAAGCTGCCTACTTGAGCCATTTTCTATCATGTAATTAGAAAGTCCTATTTTTTCTGAAGCCCAAATTTGAACATGATGCAGTTGTTTCCTAAACAGTCAGAAGAGGTCCTGCCCCAAAAAAATAAGCAAGCTGTCTAAAACAATCAGTGGCACCTCTGCACAAAGGTTTTGGTGAAGGAGTCTAATGCATTTCTACGAGAGACAGAACTGAAACCTGTGCTGCAGGCACAAAGCAGGGCGTGCCACATTACAAAACAAAAGCATGAAAGGATTAATGAACAAAAATGGGAAGAAGAGATGCAATTTCACTGTACATGCTCTCATTGTCAACGGAAGGGTGTCTTGGCTCACTGCACACCAACCATCTGGAAATTATTTGGTCATTTTCTCTTAACTCCAATAAAACATCTAAAAGTAGTTCTTTTAAAAACCAAAGTGAGAAAAGAGCCCTATTAGTGAAGGCAGGGCTGACCAAAACTCCTCCACCCATTCCCTCTCTCTCTCTCTCACTTACTTATTGAGACAGTAACTATATTGACTGCCATACAGAAGTAAATGGAGGAAAAACTAAAAACCTCAAGTGGATTAAGAGGTCACTGTAACATTCAACAAACACAGTGGTTACTTAATTATATTCCAACACAAATACATTAAGTCAGATGTATTAATTCTATCTGCACATGCTGACAATCAGCTGTAATTTAGCTTCAAACATCCAAATTTCCAACTTTACTTTCACTGTATCAACACCATATCAACCTGGGAAAAGCATGCAAACCGTTGTAAACAGCGCCCCCTTCTGATACATAAACTTCACTCCCTCTGTTACACTAAATTTTACGCTGTGATAATGCTAAACATTAATAAGCGTTTGGGTTTTTTTTTTAATAAATAAAAAGGGGGTGGGGGGATTATTGAATACTCAAAAAAAAAAAAATCACTAATCTCTTAGTGAGCTTAGTGATATAGGAGAACCATGTCAATGTTCTGAAATCATGTACAAGATTTTGCCCCTTTCCTTAATGTTGCTGATGAGCTGTTCCTTGTGCCAGAAAATAATCCATTGTATACAAGTATGATTAAATCATAAAGGTCTGAATATGGGTCATAACTCAGGACGTATGACATCATTTACTGAAAGTGGTCTATTTTCCCATTCCTTGTGATAATTGGGTCCGAGGCATGCAATGATGATTAAGTCCAAATGTTGAGTTCTTATATACACACACGACATAAAAGATCACTGGAGCTTTCAAACCTTTCCAAAATAATGTTACATTTTAACTCCTCTGTTTTAAAGGACAAACACATTACTACCAAGTTATTTTAAATAATGGTTTAATTACACAGAGTGAAAACAAACTTGCATCATCTTAGTGACTTCAGTGTCTGAGCAATTCTGGCAAAACCCCCTGGTTTTGACAAAAGCTATTTATCACACCTCTTCTTGTACTAGCGGTTATGGAATTTGACATTAATAATGTGGTGTGTTATTTGTGCGTTTTGAAGACTATTATCTTTAAAGAGAGATGTGATGGTTTTACTTCTTGGCAGCTTGAAAGCGCTCATTAACATTCTCCCAGTTTATAATGTTCCATATGGCTTTAACGTAGTCGGGTCTGACGTTTTTGTACTGGAGATAGTATGCATGTTCCCAGACATCAATGCCAAGCAGTGGGATGAGACCTTTAAGAGAGAGAACATGTGAGAGAGAAGCAGATGCAAGACAATGCTTTAAGCTGAGAAAACACAGGTTAAAGCATCTCACTGTGCTGTACAGTTCTACATTAAAATGATGCTACCTCTATCCAGGGTGCACTCAAAAGCTGCAACACCTTGCTAACTGCTTGTTATAATTTAATTCTAGCTACTTATGTCTGAGCAAAATGAGCACTGAAGCAATTTTGCTTAAAGCAGCTCTCAGGTATCACTACTTACTTGCAAACCAACTGCCTAACATGCACGTCAACTAGTCTGCAAAAACGGAGTTCTTAAATTATTTCAAAACAGCAGCTGTGCCAAATTAAATTCACATACAAATAATGTGCATGTTGTGCTGCAATTTGAAAGAAAGGTGTGGACACATTTCTCTTTTTGAAAGTTCTTACCAGTGGTTCCCTGCAGAGGATCTTGGTTTGCACATGCAGCAATTCTCAGCCTCCCGTTCTCCTTATTGACGCCCAGCCATCCCCACCCTGATCCTTGAACCGCCACAGTGGCAGAAGACATCTTCTCCTTCATTTTCTGGAATGAGCCAAAGTCACGCTTAATGGCCTCCATCAACTCACCTGGGGGGGGGAGGGGGGGAATACAATGTGTTTATTTACACATTTTTGTTGGCTCCTGCACCTTATAAGGTCAACTTAAAAATAATTACGTTACTACCAAAGGATATACAGCTATGCGACAGCTTGAGAACAAGCATGTTATAACGTGCACATTGTGAAGATTCAGAGCAAAGGAAGTATGCAGCATCTCTGACCGTGTGGTTCTCCTCCACCATTGGGAGACAGGTTTGTCCAGAAGATCGTGTGGTTGATGTGACCACCGCCATTAAACTTTAGTGCTGCTTGAAGGGCCACTTGTGTTGTTACATCACCTGTAAGAGTAGATTATTAACACAGGCACAGATGACAAGAGGCAAGCCAACTAGCGACATCTGTTACAAAACAGTTTAGTCAAATATCAATTCCTCATTCATTTGCTGGTTGACTAAATCAAGGCAAGGAAATAATGCACTTCAGTGCACTGAGAGCAGAAATCATAATCCATTAAAGTTGGATTTTTTTTTTGCATGTGGGCTAAACTCTGATTTACCTTTGGCCAGAGCCTCTTGATATTTCTCTTCAGTAACATTAAGGTTGTTGACATATGTTGCATGGTGCTTGCTGTGGTGAAGCTGCATGATCTCAGCCGAGATGTGAGGTTCTAGTGCACCGTAGTCATAAGGCAGATCGGGAAGTGTGTGCTTCTGCCTGGAGGCCAAAACACCCAGCAAGGGATTCAAGCCAGCTGCACACCTAACGTGATCCATGGTTCAAAACATCAGGACAGAAAACAAAGGGATAGAGAATGGTGATGTAGGCTACAATCCATGGTTATCATTTTAATTAACAATCTAAATATATGTGAATGAGGATCTACAGATCCCTAATCTGCACTGATACCCTATAGATGCCTACAAAGTATTGAAGCTGTATGGGAATAATCTGACAAAATCAATCCATCCATCCTTTATACCACTTATCTGTTGTTGCAGGTCACGGGTGAGCTGGAGCCAATCCCAGCTGACATTGGGCGAGACTCGGGGTACACCCTGGACAGGTCTCCAATCTATTGTGGGGCTAGAGAGAGACAGCCATTCACGCACACCTGTGGGCAATTTAGACTAATAAGTTGACCTAATCCTCATGTCTTTGGACTGTGGGGGGAAACTGGAGCACCTGGAGGAAACCCACACAGGCATGAGAACATGCAAACTCCACGTAGAAAGACCCTGGAACCTGCTTACTGTAAAACAGGACTAACCAAATGCAACTTGTCTTGAATATGCCATCATGATATTTTGCACACCATGCCAAAAGAGGATGTCAGTATTGGACCAGTCTCGACCAATAGGGTGGGATGACTATCATATTAAAGGTGGAATCCTTTATGCCAGTGTTTCTCAATCCTCCTCCTGGACCCCCCTGTCCTGCATATCTTCTATCTAGCCTTGCTCCAAACCAAACACACCTGATTGAAGTTAGTGTGATTAACATGCTGTTGATTAAATCAGGTGTGCTTAGCTAATCAGTCAGGTGGGTAGAGCAGGGAAAGATGGAAAACATGCAGAGCATGGGCGCCCCAGGAGCAGGATTGAGAACCAGTGCTATATGCAAGCAGTTGCACAACAAAAACTGTGCACCCTGCCCTCTGATATTTGACACTCCTACCAAGCTATATGCAATACTAAAGCATTATTCAAGTTCTGCATCTATGTAGTTAACGGTATAGTTTAGATTACTAACTAATGAAAATTTATTAAAAAGGGGGTTTGTTACACTACTGAATTCTTAACTTTGCAAAAATTAGTCACGTGCTACAAGTCTATCACAGCCAGAGACGGCTAATTTGGAACTAAATGGACATCTTGATACTTTAACAGCTAACACCAATCGAAATATAAAAGTCAGAGACTACCTTCTAAAATAAACCAGAGCTATAGGTCAAACTATTGAGCCCTGTAGTGTTGTTGGACTCGCTAAATGGCTGGCTAACAACTTACTAACGTCTGCTAGCTAGGCTAACGGATTACGTCATTGTGTTCATAAATACTTAACACACTAGCGAGCAAAACACCGAGTTTACTTAAGGGCTTTTGCAGCTCTAAGTGTCTGACATTACCTTCGAACATGTCCAATTCTATTCAACATGCTCTTACTTCTTCTTGTGGCTCACACTGCACAATTACGCTAGCTACCTCCTACTGATTTCAGTTATAACCTGCCCTTGAAGTTTCAACTTGAACCTGAGAGGAACGTACCATTTTGTGTATGTAGGTAAGACTCTAATGCATAAAGTGGTGCACTTCGCATTCTGCATCTCATGGCAAATAGAATGTTACGAATTGTGAAGATTTAGTACATAAACGCTTTTAGACACTGCGTTAATTTTATTTCTAAACACTATACGCTTGGTGCTAATAACGAAACTCTGAATCCCACCCCCGTGCCTGTTCTCGAAATCCATAAGACTGTTCGATTCCAGATATTAGGAGTCGACTCTTGGGATTCAATTGAATCGAATGCAAGAGTTGATTCCACATAATATTTTTTCTCATTCTCAGAACAAACCCAGGACAGGAAATGACTTAAAAACAAGTGCAATATTATTTACTCTATTTATATAATACTCTATTATGACTTTTTTCTATTATTATGACAGTATTAATGACAAGGAGTAACATTTGCACCTCCTGTGAAATGAGATGAAATCTCTGAAATTAAATGAATTTTAGATAACTAACGGCTTAACACTGTACCTGGTAGCCTTAAGATACCTTAGCATTTACTATGTTTTCCAAAGAACACTGACTACCGATAATGGCAGCTAATACACGAACTTGTGCTAAATCCAGACACTGTGGAATCGACTCCAAATATTTCGAGTCGACTCCCCATTCCCAATGCCTAGAATAGGCGAATCGACTCTTTGTCGGATTTAATTCAAGCTCTGCTATTAGCTGGCCTTGCTTCTGTTGTTTGTTTTGTCTTTGATTTAATTAATGTGGTTCCGCGCTGCTTTTGCTTTCAAACAGTATCTGAAAAGTATATTGCGAGATCTGCCGACTATTTGCACGTTTGATTTTAGCAGACGAAGTGTGAATACTGAGCGTGGAGGACACTGATAATACCATGTGCGATGGTGTGTGCCAAACATTTATTGAACATATTGTTTCTCAGGATGTTAGTTAGATAATGAATTAGATGACTGTTTATCGACGCTACCTATCTCGCTACTTGCTTTAGCTAATTTGGCTACTTGTAAATGGCAAAAACGTTAGTTGTATAGATACGATATACAGTAACTTGAATGCTTTTAATATGTGCCTGCCAGATATGTTGAATTGCGTATTTTTGTTATTACTAATGGTTGAAGACAAGTATTGTCGCTCATGATAAACATGCGCACAAGCTACCAGTAGCGTTGTTTTTCCACCATCTGTATTCGGACTGAACCCGCCTCCTGTACTCCGATTGGTTAATAGGTGTTGTTCGCGCGCAGTCCGTCGCGTACTAACCAATCAGATCGCAGGATATGGTGAGGTCCGTGTGCAGACAAAGCATGGCAACCAGTAGGCTGGTTCGTGTGACACTTGGTGGCGGAACATCATCCCCTCAGTGATGGCGGATGCACCGAGTTCGTTCTAAAGCTCAGATTTCGCTTTATTTATTTAAATAACACTGATAAAATTGACGGGGAGCGGAGTCATAAGATATTTTAAGAAAAGCAGGTCGTCTTGGTCTAATTCAGGGGCATGTAAGTATCACATGGTGGTTTTTTGGCGTTGTTTATGAGAAACATGGGCGAGGAGGAGAGCGGCGCTGCTTGTAGGGAGGAGAGTCTCTTCCCTTTCCGCCATTTTGTGATAGCAAGAAACTGATAAAACACGAAGCCCACAGGTAGCTCGTGACCAGGCTAAATAGCTGCAAACTGTGCGTTTCTGTTTGTTTTTTCAGTGTATGGAGTAGTGTTGGGGGGGGAAATGTTCATAAATTGATGCGTGTTTGACTTCCGGCTGCTCATTTGCCTGTTTGCAGCACCGAGTGAGCCATGCTAATGCTAATAGCCGCGAATAGTCCCAGCAGTGTGAGGATTTATAATAGCAGCCGGTTTCTGATCGTGGACAGCGCTTTTCTGCTACAGCTAGTTAACGTCATTCCTTCTAGTTTGATGCAAAGCGTTGGAGGGATACAAATACATAACGGGGGTTTAGCACACGAGTTTCTGTTTGAGGAAAAATGTAGCTAACTAGCACCAGGCTCGCAGTCAGTACCGTAGTGAAGGAGGCGACTTCTGTCCCGGGTTACTGCTCTGTTCTGCTTTACATTACATTACATTGCACGTGTGGACGCACATTCATCTCTGCGGCCATTTACTCCATTTTGCCAAGGCAGAAATCATGATTGTTGATTTGCAGATGATTGCTGTTGTTGAAATTGTATCTAATATGATTATTTCCCATTTGTTTCTTTTTTTTTTTTTTTTTCCCCCCATTTTGCAGAGATCAAGATGACTAATGAAGAACCTCTTCCAAAGAAGGTGAGTAAACTGAAGCAGTGGTGTTAAAGTCCACACGTTCATGAATCACGTTCACCTTTATATTGAGAGATTTGTGTTGCCTGTAGCAATCTAGGTGTTAATATTTTATAGTCGATGCTGTATTTTCGTTATTCTGGTGAGACATTAGTGGCTGTGGGGGACACTGTTTGCTCAGATACAGTGGTGTTTGATAGGAGGAAAAATCTCAGGTAAAGGATAAACAGCCAGATTTCAATCACTATGTTTACATGCACTAAATATTCCAGTATTTTCCCTTATTCTGAAAAATACAGTATTCCCACTTAGCTGTTTACACAGCTAATGAAAATGAATATTCCACTAAGATTTCTGATTACGTGCAGCCTTATCTCCTACCGCAGCCTTGCAAACTGTTGTCTGGTTGGTTTGTATACAGCGCACAGTACTGACCGTAAACAGGGAGGAGGTCATGTATCGCAAACTGCCGTAAAAACCCCAATTAAGACACACATTCTGAATGCGCTGTTTACATGTCCAAAGAATGCTCCCAAAACCCAAATCACATCAGCATATCCCATGTACCTAATCAGAAAATGCTAAATTCGGAATATCCAAACAGAATACGCTTTTTACACGACCCGTATCAAATTCCAAGTATGGTCGTATTTGGAATAAGTGTGCATGTAAATGTTCTGACTTCGCTCCTGAAAACAAAAGAGCAAGCGCTTCTTTTCTCACTCACCGTTTTTCAGTGACGTTCCATGTTATACACCAGTTAGTTTCAGTCCACTAATTTGATTAGATGTTCAAGACTGGCTTTCAAAACTGCTGATATTTATTATAATGGCATTGGGACATTTCACTGATTGATTGATTAAATCAATCCACATGTCTGAGTTTGCTATATAAAATTCCAGTTCTATCAGTAGTTCATTATATTGAAACAGTTACTACACTTACTATGGGCTGTCAGTCTGTGCATTTCATGGCAACATGCAATGCTCTGTCCAGCTGTGGCTTCTTTGGGAACTCTTTTCTGTAACCGAGCAAAAAGGAAAAAATATTTGACCATATTGTGTCTGAAATGAGTTAGTTACTCGTTCATTTTTTTGTTTACAGAACTGTGGTGTAACAGCAGCACTGTGGCTTCATTCCTATAGCGGAATTGCAGGTCGTGCTGATATTCACACTCTTCTTTGTGCAATTCAGCTTAATGTTAATGAGATATCCAACATAGAATTAGAGACAGCAACCTCTGTACTCAAAATTCTACAATGCAGTGCCTCTATGACTGCAGAGGACTCAGCCTCAGCTAGTTGGCACTCTACAATATGATTATCACAATGGTGTTAGCACAAAAGTTGAAGCTTTGGAAATTTGTATGTTTGTCAGAATAACGGACTAAAGCATTGCTGCATTAGTCTCTTTAGAGATGAAGTAAGGGACAAATCCCGCCAGTGCCACTATCAGCAGATAGTTGAATAGCATTGCGTGTTCATGAAAGAAGTTTAAAATAAAGCTCAATTTCATTAGACGCCACTGAAAATCATGTCGGTTACAAACAATATGCAGGGTTTTTTTAATGGTAGCTTTTAAGAATAGAATCAGTAGAACAGTATTTTTTGAGGACTTGTTTTGGTCTGCTGAAGTTCTTTGCTCTGTCCACATACTATGTATTTGCAATAGCCTGTCTAGTACTTGATTTATACAAATGCCTAATGGGACCTTAAAATGCCCAACGTGGCTTTCAGAAGATTATAATTAATTAACTGTATGGCACATTAACCTGCTGTGGTAGACCAATTTTTCAGTACCATTACAGACCTGGCAACATTTGATTAGAGCTACTGTAATACTGTCTGCTAATAAATGCTTACATTCTGATGCAGGTTCGCCTTAGTGAATCTGATATGAAGACCCTGACCAGAGAGGAGCTCTGTGCAAGGTAAGGATGACTATATCATGTGTAGTATTGTTCCTTTCCTTGAATTCCTCTTACCTAAATAAATCTATAATAAATATTTCCTTCAACATCTTAGGTGGAAACAGCATGAAGCCTATGTCCAGGTCCTTGAAGCAAAATACGCTGATCTAAATTGTAAGTAAATGTTGGTCATTTTCCTTGCACACATTCATGCAAAGCAAAATGTTAATAATGTGTTCCAGGTTTTAACCATTTTAATAGTGCAGTGGATTGTTTCAGGTTTAGTTCATTGTTTCTGTGGGCCATATACTAATTGCATATGTCCATAGCCAATGATGTGACTGGTCTTAAGGAGTCTGAGGAGAAGCTAAAGCAACAACAGCAAGAGTCGGCACGCAGAGAGAACATCCTGGTGATGAGGCTGGCCACAAAAGAACAGGAAATGCAGGAATGTACAGTAAGTGTTTCACTTTCTGGTTTTCTTTCATTCGTAGTTTTGTAACTTTCATTCCCAGTAGAGAAATATTATAACTGTCGGGTGTCTTAACAGTGTGTTGATGTAAAAGGTGAAAGGACAACGTTATTAGATTAGTATTGTATACAAAATTTTGTTCTTTCTTCTTAAAGAGCATTTCTAAATACAAGGCAACCATTCAGCAGTTTGATACAGAGATTTAGTGTTTTGTTTTTTTTTTCCCCTGTTGGCATCCAAAGCATGCACAGTAGTGTCACAAAACATAATTATTTCCCTCTTTTTTTTCCCCCTCCTTTAAAACATAACTTGTTTTAAATGCCTTCCCATTTTAAAGGGAACAGGCCACTGTCCTATTTGTCAGACTTTACAGGTAGGGGTGTCACAAGATCGAGATAAGAGACAACATGGGGAAACAGCTTGGCTTTTGTTGTCAGAAAGCTTGGGCCCTGTCCAATTTGGAGATAATTTTCAATGTTTAAATGATAGGAAATATTTCTTGTATGAAGAGGCTCACAAGCACTGTATATAGTGAAGTCTCAACTTTTTTTTGTGTACATATACATATTATTATAGTGCACTGTTTACATATTTTGCAGTGATATTTTTGGGCAGTTTTCACAAAAGTACTTGATTTTAGTATAGCATACATGTTCTATAGATATTTTTTATGCCTTTTTATCCCTGTCAACGTAGTTGCCATTGATTTTTCTACTTGTTACGCTTACCACACTATTGTTAGGTGCACAAATGAGGTTTTCCACACTAATCCTTTTCACATAATAATTTCTTCTTATTAGTTTAATTGCTCAGGGTTGGTCTTATTGCTGATCTAAAACATATGAGTGATCTGATTCTTTTGTTAATTAAGTTTCTAACACAGTTTGTCCCCTTTCAGACGCAGATCCAGTACCTGAAGCAAGTGCAGCAACCCAGTGTGGCTCAACTGAGATCCTCCATGGTGGACCCAGCCATCAACTTATTTTTCCTTAAAATGAAGGCCGAACTGGAACAGACTAAAGACAAACTGGAGCAAGCCCAAAATGAACTGAGTGCCTGGAAATTTACACCTGATAGGTAAACTAAAAAAATAACTCCCCCCTCCAAACAAAAGTCAAGACTTTCCTGACTCACCCCCTCACTTTCTCCACTGCAGGAGTGCAAATAATGGTGGGGGAAGACTGAAATGCTATGCTCACAACGAGACTCAGACTTAAAAGCCAAACACAGAAAGACATTTTTTCTCTTGTTCTGTGCTGCTATTATCATACTGTAATGTAAAAGTGAAACAGAACAGAAACTGAAAAGCCAGTTTTGGTCAGGTGACACTGTTTCAGCTTTCTCTTCCCCACACCCCCCCTCATGGTACAGAGGCCTGAAGGAATCGGGACTGTTCCTGAAGAGGTGGTCACAGCGGAAACAACCCCTCCTTCCAGCCCCCAACAGCCTATGTTAGACATATTGCTCTAATAAATCGTTGGCGGCCATTGAGAGAGACTTGAGCAAGGCATTTGCTCTGGAGCTGATTGAACTGTAGTTTAAAAATCACTGATTGAACATTTAAAATATATGACCCGCAACAGAATATGTTGCACATGCATATCTCCCATCTTTTACCCCCACCAGTGTAGAACTGTTAAGACTCTCGGTAAGAATTTAGAAAGTACCTGGGTGAGGGGGACAGTAGAGTGATGTAATACAATGAGAGGAGTTATCGATCATAAGACTCTGGGGGGGAGGAGCCTTTCTAATGATGTAATACTTTGGGGAAAGAGTAAGACCCTGTGGTCTACAGAGACTTTGTTTAACAACCATCTCGCTGGTGCAAGAGACGGTACAGTGTTTAACTTTTTCCTTTCCTCTTTGTGTTCATAGTCTTTATATATTTTTTTGCTTTGTTTATGTTGTTTATTCTTGGAAATGCTCTTTTGCACTTACAGCAGTGTTTGGGGGGGAAAGGACGATTGGTTTTAGTCATACTACAGTAGAGGATGTGTTAAATGTGAAGAATTGCTAATACACTGCTGCAGGTGCAAGCTTTTTATTTCAATGTGAATGCCCATGTGTCTTAGAGATAATTACTAAAGCTGTTTATATGTATGTCTATGCTACTGTGTCGTTTATCACAATTTTTAGGTTCAAAGGTTTCTCGATATAAGTGCATTTTTAAAACTGTTTGGTAAGGACACTACTCTTATTAACAGGTGTTTTTCTTGTGAAATATTTCCGTTACAGAGCTGTTCAGTGTCATTGTTTTTTAATTCTTCACCATTAGGTTTAATGCTTTCGGTGATGTTTGCACATATATTTTGGACATTTTAGAACACAGTTAACATGGTTGCACAGTTAATCATCTCAGCTAAAACATTTATCTTCTCATCTCCATTACCCAAGCTTCTAATTTCTCTTTCTGGTCAGAGGGTTTGAGCTGCCACCGTTGTTTTATAATAGTTAATGTTTAACATGTAGTGCTTACGGCAACTTGTTACACTGAATATATCAGCTTCCCTACATCAGTGTAACTTCCTACAGTCAAATGTTTGCAAAATAATTAAAAACTTGTTGGCACTAATACTAAATTGTATTCAAACTCCTGTTCAAATATTTATGGAGTTCCGTTTCAGAAGAGGAACTGTACATCAGTAATTCTACATGTGCATATTACAACAGTCTGCCAATAGCCATACGTTAATTTGTCATGTACGTATCTTGTAACCTTATTTATGCCCACAAAACGTAATGTAAAGGTTCATGGTATGTTTTGGCCCTCACTATTATTGTCAGGACACTGTAGGTATTAGAGTGGCACATGTAGTTCAGTGTCATTTAACACACACGTAAACTTTTGAACAATTTAAAAGTAAATTTGCCACAGTTATATATTTACATAGATGGTCAAAGTGTGAAAATGCTAAGTACATGTTCTGAGGTCTGGTACGTCATCTTTAGAAAACCATGTATATTTGGAGTGTGTGTGCATTTCTAATTGGTGACTGTCAAATGTTACTGTGAGAAATTTATTGGTTCAGTCATTCATCTATGGGTTGGTTGAGTTTTGATTTATGACTGGTACACTCATCTGTTAGGGTTCCTCATAATTGTTCATCTCCCACATACCATTTTGAATGTCTTGGATCATTTGACTAATGACCAAGATGGTGTTATGGAACTTATTCTGCAGTGTTGCCACTGCTCAGCAGTTACTCCAGCTGTCCTTGTTGTACTCATGGCTCTGTTCACCATGTGATGTCAGACTTGTCTCCCTTGCAGCCAGACTGGTAAGAAGCTGATGGCGAAGTGTCGCATGCTGATCCAGGAGAACCAGGAGCTGGGCAGGCAGCTGTCACAGGGCCGCATCGCCCAGCTAGAGGCTGAACTTGCCCTGCAGAAAAAGTACAGCGAGGAGCTCAAGAGCAGCCAAGATGGTGAGAGAAACCCTTTTTTGCACTCATACTTTTGTGGGTCAAAAACAAAAGCAGAATTTCATGAATTTATACTGTACATGGTTTATATGTAATTGTATTATGTCTCTGCCACTGTGTTTTTTGTTTTTGTTTTTTTTTGGGTTGTCCATCTGTGCATCCATGAGATTCTTGTTTGAGCAATATCTCAGGAACAAGTGGTTGAATTCTTATAGGATTTATATGGATTTATCGTTGTAACCTGAAGATGAACTGATTAGATTTTGGAATTAGTCCAAACAGACACGGTCACAGCAAGGTTAAATGTCGGAAAGGACTAGACATGTTAGTGGCAGAGTTCTGCTTTTTTTATTATTTTTTTATTGTAATTCAAGATCTGTCAAGTGTATTTAACAGTGAACAGATATTAGGGGATAACTGTCAAACTCAAGGAATATTTTTAGCACTACAATTTGGATAACCAACAAAATCACAAGTTACACCACAAAAATACTTAAATGTTATTGTTTGTACCTTCTGTTTATTTGTACGGCAGTGAAATTTATTTAAGATGTAAAGTATGCTTTTTTTTTATTCTTTTTTTTTTTTTTTTAAGATTTCCTTTTTATTATATTACATACAAATGTGATCCCTTTTTCGTCTTTGACCCACCACTGCTGACAGCTTTGTCATCGCAGCCTATATAAAATATCATCACAAATGGTTTGCTATATTTTTGTGTTTGAGTTCCAATGTTTTTGTTATTTAGAGTTGAACGACTTTATCATTCAGTTGGATGAGGAGGTGGAAGGCATGCAGAGCACCATCCTGGTTCTCCAGCAGCAGCTGAGGGAGACCAGGCAGCAGTTGTCTCAGCAAGCCCAGGCTCTGGGTACCTCTAGTGGCGCAGGTCCAAGCAGGACTGCCCCTTCTCCTCCCAGCGCCTCTGAGCCTCCTGCTGAAACTGAAACGGCCCCCTCAGGCAGCTCCACTGGGGTAAAAGACTGCGGCCGTGCCTTCAACGGTCCTTCGAACGGTTCCACCCAGAGAGCCTTATCCAGCTCCGGCCCATATCGGGAGGCAAGCAGCGCTGATGAGGATTATCCAGGGTCACCCTGTGCTTCCAGTCCTGCCCGTGGGGGTGGAGCCAAACTGTCTAACCACTCGGAGGGTGCAGTGAGCCAAGGCACAGGGGATGGCTACGGGACGCTGAGTGCGGGTTATGAGAGTGTGGACTCTCCAACAGGCAGCGAGGCATCAATGACTCAGCACTCAAATGACACAGACTCCAACACTGATTCCCACGAGGCCGCAACCGTCGCCAAGAGCACCAGGACAATGGGCGCACATCACACCACTCACAACGGATTGGACTCTGCAGCTGCTGCTACAACTGCCTCCAGCCCCTCCACAGGGTCCGTTTTGTAATCTTTAAAACGTCTACTTTTTTTTGTTTGTTTTTTTTACTCATGGCGAGCAAAAATTAGCCACACATTTAAGGCCAGTTAGTTTTTGTTGATTTTTTTGCTTCAGGAATTGAAAATTCCAGATACAATTTTTTGTTTAGCCATTTCCAGTCATAACTCATTTATTTTGCAATATTACATAGCTGATTATGTTGAGCAGTATGAGAATTGAATAACAAATGAGCAGCATGAAAATAAATAACTGATGTTTTAAGGTTTTAAAATGTGCTCTAATCGCAGCTCAAGGTTATTTGAACATCACCCTGTCTGTATACTTAATTTGCTCACTAAACTAAACCAGTCATAAACGTCTGTTGTACCATAAAGTTTGATTAAGTCAGGAGGCAAGTTCTTCACTTGCTGTGCTTACTTCAGAATGTCCTTTGTTACTTGATGTTGAACTTTTTAAAAAAACATTTTCTGTTCATCCCCATGGAAAATGAGTTTGTTTAATTTGTGGGTAGTATTTCCGGAGATGTATCTTGTTGGATTCATATTCTGATTTCAATTCATTTTGTGTACTGACCAAATATCAATAAAGGCTTTTAATATGACCCCTGGCATCAATTCTAAATTTATTTATTCACATAACTTCATGTATAAAAAGTGATCATGAAAAGCACTTAAGCTGTCTAGAAGTAGTGTCACCAGTAATAAGTTCCAACATTACTTAAAACCCAAAATGTGACATTCAGCATCACATGAATGATGCCTTCATGTTACATGTTTTCAAAATTTGTAGTTTGAAACTGATCTATAGAGGATTATTTTTGACATCTTTATATGCATCAATCTATCCATCAATAAATCCATAAATGTCTGATACATACTTTAATAATTAAATACATCTTTCAATTTATTACAAAATGTATTTCAATTTATATTTCATGATTTATTGAAGGATAAATTGAAGATTAGACTGAACAATACAACCTCAAATCAGAAGAATTAAAACTGAAAATGATTTGTAAATAATCTTTGACCTGTATTGCACTCAAAAC